>JANHGL010023285.1:0-59579 GCA_024611195.1 Ceyx melanurus | reverse complement strand
TTGTCCAATTGTCTGGAGGTTAAAAGGGTATAAAAAGAGCTGTAAATTAATAAATAAAGGCTTCTTGGCATCTACATAAAGAAAGTTGTCTCTTCCTCACTTTTTCTCCTCCTCCGGCAGCTAGCAGATAAGCAACACTCAAAGCATTATTTTGGAAATTCCAGGTGAATACAGGAACAAAGCATATGATTTTGTATAACATATTCCTGATGTGAGGGAAAAGAAAAATACATGGACATCAGTAACAACAGTTCTGTTAATATAACGTCTCAGGATTAAGTCATAAATAGCAAAGTTTAATCAAAAAAAAGGTGCAAGAGGGTTTTTCCTTCATTTGGGATGACTAACAGAGCAGTCAAGAAAAAAAAAAATGTTAGCCAGAAGAGAAAAAAAACCCCTATAATCATTTCTTATATGTTAGATAACACAGTGATTTCAGAATGGACATTATAGAGGATGAAGGGAGAAATCATATAATGGACTTATAGAAAGAGAAAAAAAATCCAAACAGTAAAGAGGCATTATGGCTAAGTTCCTTCAGTCTTTGCTATGAGAATTTGAGGCATGGACTGATGTTCACAGATAAATTTTAAAATTACCTAATTTAATATCTCTTGGAGGGACTGGGAGCACAAGAAAGCTGGTTGACTTTCAAGGATCATCTCCTCCAAGCTCAAAGGCATTGCATCCCTAAAAGAAAGCAAGCAGGCAAAAACACTAGGAGACCTATATGGATAAACAGAGAACTCCTGGCAAAAAAACAAATATAAGAGGGGAACACACAAAGCATGGAAGCAGGGACTGGTAACCTGGGATGATTACAAGGAAGTTGCTTGTGTAATCAGAGACCAGGTTAGAAAAGCTAAGGCCCTGATAGAGTCAAATCTGGCCAGAGATATTAGAAATAACAGAAAAGGATTTTAAAAACATGTAAGAGAAAAAAGAAAAATGAGAATGTGGGGCCTCTCCAGAAGGATACTGGTGACCGAGGATGTGGCAAAGGCTGAAGTCTTCTCAGTGGCGAAGGCTGAAGTCTTCTCAGTGTCATTCAATGAATGACAGGACAAGAGGCAATGGGTGCAAGTTGGAGCACAAGAGGTTTAGGGTAAACACAAGGAATAAACTTGTTCCCAGTGAGGGTGCCAGAGCCTGGCAGGGGCTGCCCAGGGGGGTTGTGGAGTCTCTTTCTCTGGAGACACTTAAGACCCGCCTAGATCTGTTCCTGGGTGACTTAGTCTAGGTGATTCTGTTCTGGCGGGGGGGTTGAACTAGATGATCTTCTAGGTCCCTTCCAACCCCTAACATTCTGTGATTCTGTGATTATTCAACAGGTTTTTTGCCTCGGTCTTCTTTGGTGACCACTCAAACCACACCATACAAATCACAGTGGATGTTGGCTGGGACTGTGAGAGTGAACCACCCAGAGTAGGAGCAGATCAGGTCCGGGAACACCTACATAACCTGAAGGTGCACAAGTCCATGGGACCTGATGAGATACATCCATGGGTCCTGAAGGAACTGGTGGCTGAAGTTGCTAAGCCACTAGCTATCATATTTGAGAGGTCCTGGCAGTCTGGTGAGGTTCCCAGAGATTGGAAAAGGGTGAACATCTTTTAAAAAGTAACCAAAGATAACCTGGGAAACTACAGACCAGTCAGCCTTACCTCTGTGCCAAGTAAAATCATGGAACAGATTCTCCTGGCAGCTGTACTGTGGCACATAAAAAATAATCAATTGGTTGGTGACAGCCAGCATGGCTTCCCCAGGGGCAAGTCATGCCTGACTGATCTAGTGGCCTTCTATGACAAAGCTACAGCGCTGGTTGACCTCGGAAAAGCAACAGATGTCATTTTCCTGGACTTGTGCAAGGCGTTTGACACTGTCCCACATGACATCCTTGTCTCTAAAATGGAGAGATATGGCTTTGACAGATGGACCACTCGGTGGATAAAGAACTGACTGGATGGTCGCACTCAAAGAGCTGTGGTCAATGGCTCCACGTCCACACGGAGGCCAGTGACAAGCGGTGTTCATTGGGTCTCTGTTCTGGGTCCAGTGCTGTTCAACATCTTTGTCAGCAACATGGATGACGGCATTGAGTGCACCTTCAGTAAGCAAGCCGTGGACTCACTTGAGGGAAGAGATGCCATCCAGAGGGACCTTGATAGGCTTGAGAAATGGGCCAGTGCAAACTGCATGAGCTTCAACAAGTCAAAATGCAAGGTCTTCACCTGAGTCGGGCCAATCCTAGGCACAAATACAGACTGGGAACAGAGTGGGTTGAGAATATGAAGAGAAGGATTTGGGGGTGTCGGTAGATGAGAAGCTAGCAGTGCGCTCACTCAGTCCAGAAGGCCAACTGCATCCTGGGATGTATCAAGAGAAGCATAGCCAGAAGGTCAGGAGAGGTGATTCTCCCCCTTTATTCTGCTCTGGCAAGACCTCACTTGGAAGTGAGTGTGCAGTTATAGTGTCCCCACCATAAGAGGGAAATAGATCTGTTGGATCTCATTCAGAGGAGGGCCCTAAGGATGATCCAGGGGCTGCAGAACCTTTGCTCCGAGGACAGGCTGTTGGAGCTGGGATTCTTCAGTCTTGAAAAGAGAATACTTTGGAGGGACCTAAAAGCTGCCTTCCAATACCTGAAGGGAACCTACAAGGAAGTTTGGGGAGGGACTTTTTACAAGAGCAGTGACTGATAGGACAAGGTGAAATGGGTTTAACAGATTTAGATTAGATTTTAAGAAGAATTCTTCAGTATGAGGGTGGCAAGACTTTGGAATAAATTGCCCAGGGATGTTGTGGCTGCCCCCCCCTCCCCCCCCCCGGAGGTGTTCAAGGCCAGGTTGGACAGAGCCTTGTGTAGCCTGGTCTCGTTGAGAGGCATCCCAGCCCATGACAGGGAGGTTGGATTAGATGATCTGTAAGGTCCCTTCCAACCTAGGCCGTTCTATGATTCTATAAATAACATGGGGAGATGTGCTTAAATAAGAAAACCCCCAGACTGAATCTTCTTAAACTTTTTTACTTAACATATTTACGCATGCTTAATATAGACAACCATACTAGAACTTACATTATTATTAGAGTGTAAAGTACATTGTAATTGCTAAGCATTACTATCCCTGCTTCATAGTCACAGAGAATGACCCCAAACATGTAATACAAGTTACATTACATGAAGTCTCCTCATTTTGAAATCAGACTCATTTGGAATCAATTTGGAATGTTTTAAATTGCTGCCTTATTACAGCAAAGATGTATAACTCATCTGTAAGTATGTGAGCAGTTTGTCTTAAACAGTAGATTGTATATCTTATAATGTATAAATTAGTATAATCAGAAGTTATGAGATAGACAAAATGCATTCATTATGTTCCATCAAAAGTCCAATCAGGTACGAGTTTGGAAAGTCTTTTTTATCATTATTTTATTCTCTCTTATAGTTTGTCTTCCAACTCTGCTCATACTCTATTGGTTGGACATGATTATACTCTTTATTATATTTTACACAAACATAGCTATTTAATTTTCACTGGTATAATAATCAGAGCAAATCTAAAGGCCATTGCATTTATTTGGTGATCTTATCAGTGTCATCAGTGAATGGAGAATCAGTTTACATGATATTTATTCTGTGTTTCATCCCCCTAGCAGAAATAATACCTTGAGACACTAGTGGCCTTTTCAACTTTGGAAGGGACTAGTATTTAGATTTCAAAACCAGAATCAGCAGTTTTTCATGTTACTTAATCTCTTGGCTGCTGATAAAGGTAGCTGATGGTACTCATTCTATGTGGTACATGAAAACTTCATCTCCCACCATTTCTCATATAAGACCACCGAATGTGTAAACCAGGACCTGTTATATTTTGAAAAGGTTCCTGCTTTTTATCTGCTTTTTATCTGCAGTTCCTACTGATTAATTACACTAACCAGGATTTTTGGGATTTTTGTTTTGTTTTGTTTTCTGTCACTAGAGGTGAAAATTTAGAAAATTGTCTTCCTTATAAGTGAATTACATTATTTGTGATGGAAAATATCAGAAATCTGCAACTGTTTTCAAAGTACTTGAGCTTGAAACAAGTATGGCTGTTCTGCACCTATTCACTGTGTTTTGAATTCTTAGCTCTCTCGTATAATTTTTTTCAAGCACTCATTACTAAGTTATAGCTTGGCCTCCATAATATTTCTGCTCTGTTTTATTTTCCAGCACAATAAACATGCTACTGTACAGTAAGGCTAAATGTCAAGGACAGGTAATAATTTGTCAGTGTTTCAAGCAGAATTCAGGGACATTTCAAAAGCTTTTTTGTGATTTGGGCTTCCAACTTTAAAACGTGATGTATAATTGACATTTTGATACTTCGAGGCCATGGTGTATTCTCACACTTCCATGAAAAAAAACCCAACTTGCTGACACAATCAGGAAACAGATGGTGACAAAGATCTTGTATTTAATATGCCAATCATTATGCTTTACTTGCATATTATCATCTCATTCATGAGGCCACTATATGAAGGAATTTTGCTATGCCTCTGCAAATCAATCAAGAAGTTTTTGCATTTTTTTTTTTTAATATAATTTAGGTCTTTCTTATCCTTTCTATGTTTAATGATATTTGGGGTGGTGTGTTTATGCAAATTTGTTACACATAAAAAAATGCTTTGACATTCCTGTGGCTAGAATTGATATCTGCAATCGAATATTAATTATAGATAACTTCAATAAAGAGACCAAATGACTTGGCAACTGAAGTATCCACATTTTCCTTACTTTGCTGTGGTCCTTAATCCAAAGGCAGTGACATAGTAAGACACTATGAAGGATGATGTCGAGTAGGAGGATGGATTTTATAATGTGGCCTCACATCTAAGACCTGGACTTCAGTCAAAATTTCTGCTCAAGAAAACCACAGATGGCAGATTACCAATATATTTCAGTTAGAGCTAGCACTGGATTTTAAATCACTGTGTATCTGAGCCAACCCCTCTTCAGCTCTGAAAATAGGCATTTCCCTTGGAAAATGTCTGTCTTGGTCCTATCATATAGGAGAATAATTCATCCCCTCACAAACAGAGCAAGGACCCTCCTTGAAGTTGTTTTAGCCTTGTCCCGGTTTCACTGGAACAGAACCATAGGCCAGCCGTAGGCTGCAGGCCATTAGCAGTTTAGAAGCAGCCAGGGCAGCTGACTCGAGCTGGGTCACAGGTGTCTCTTGTTCCATAAATGCCATGCTACCCCCAAAAGGGGAAGTTTACTAAGAATAAAGGGTCTTTGGATCTTGCTTCTTTTGGTGTTCCTGAGGACTGCCTTCTTGATTATTGTGGCCTGCAAACATGCATTGGGCTGAGTATGACTTTGTTTATTTTATATTGGTTTGGCTGTTTCATTAAATCCATTTTCATTTCAACCTGTGAGTCGTTCTCTCCTTTTCCCAATTTCCTTTCTTAGTTAGTGAGAGGTCATCAGGTGGTAGATCAACTGCTATAGATAGCCCCAGACACGAGCTAAATATATACAAGTCCATTACTTTGAGTGGTGAGAAAAGGTGAATTCTTTTTCCTTTGTTTCTATCTTACAACACCAAGAAAGCTTCTTCCTTCCTAAGTGTAATGCACACATATTTTGAGGAAGTTGGGGTATAGTTAGCATCATTTTTTTTCTGCCTCCTACTCTCTATCTATAGATATGCAATTTGGAAGCTGGAGCATCTTTCTATTTAAAGAAGTAAAGGTATTTCTGGTTCTTTGCAGAAAGAATAACACAAGCAATAGGACACAGTGTGTAGTGTGACTACTTATAAGTTATGAGTCTTGTTATCTTGGATAGAATGTTCCTCTGACCTGGATATAGTTAAGTAGTTATTTGAAAACTTGAATATTTCTTCTGAAGTGGATGGAAATATACACTGTCTTTCAGCTTGTATAAGATGTGGGGAGAATCGTTTTGTGCTAAAACTTAAAAAATAAGCTCTTTCTGGAGAAAAAGTAATTTTATGCCGTTGTCCAACCCAATCCAGTGCTATTCCAGGCATAGAACACTAGCAGTTATTTCTTTTCCTTTGACATGTCTCCTAAGAGGAAAGGTGGTTTTAAGTGCAAGAAAAGTGAGGCTACATTTCTTTAATATGTCATAATATGGAATTTATAGTAGTCTTTCAGCATATTTATGTTTATTTCCCATTGTCATTTCAGACTACTTGCAATGTGTTCTGTTAGACTAGATCTTTTTTGACTTGTAAATGGTAATTCTGTGTCATCCCTATTTTATATTCCCTTCATTTTGTGGCATTCTTCATTTAGCTTGTCCAAGCAAGACTGAAATTGAAAGTCCTCCAGGTGGCAGTTCTAGGTTCTTTTCATTGGTTAAGAAAAAACACCAACACATTACCCCACCAAGCCCGATACAGCATTGTGTAATGGCTAAGCTGTTCTTAAACACAGGGGCAGACGTATTGTTTGTTTCATTACTTATCAAGAGCAGTGGCTTACACACCTTGCACTATCTAGACAACAGTCTCTTAGGATGTCAAAAGTCAAGGTTACATCAGCTCTTGACTTTGTCCAGGCTCTATGATGTACAATGTCACTGTAACAGAGCATTTCCTCTTTGTTATGGGAGAACTTGATTCCTAATGAGACCATCTAGGGTGTACTCAGAGAAACAGGTGTTGGCTTTGATTAGAGAGAAATTACATCATCCAAGTGGGGGAGGAGGGGAAGGCAAATGGAAAGGAAGGCAAAAATAGAAAAAGTGGCAAGCAGACACAAATACATTTGCACACATAAAACTGTTCTAATGAGAGACAAATTGATTTGACATTCAGTGGCAGTTTGCAGCCAAAAAAAAGCAAAGCAGCCTACAAAAGGCCCAGCTCATTGTTTATGGAGTGTCATACTTCATCATCTGTGAGACCAATAACAGTAATGGGAAGACCTTTAAAAGCAGGGAGTTTGCACAGAATGGCTGTGTGGATACCACTGATGTCAGATCCAATAGAATGATTGTGAGCTATTTCCTGAAATGAAATAGTATTTGTCAGATGAAGTAGATGTTCTCTACAGATTATATCTTTGAGAATAGAATTTGGAACATTGTTAGAATTCTTGGCTGATTTCTCTGATCATCAAACTGCCCTAAAGAAAGAAATAATATTTTTATGAAAAAACTTTGCACAAAATCATGTATATCAATGTAGGTACCCCTTTCATCATCCTTATTTTCCTAGATTGTAAAAATATTTACAAAATTATTTTTAATATTTTCATTAAAATATTGGACCCTTCTCAGTAGACTGTAGAATATATTTCTTTGGTCTCAGCTTTCAGTTAGAACACCTGGTGAAGAGGAACATGTTTATCAAATGTTGGTGAATGCCAACATGAATTAAATAAGCCTTAAAAAAAAAAAAGTGAGATGTCATAGCCTTGTACAGGAAAGGATATGTGTAGAAAGCAGTCTCTGCCTTCTAGCTATGAGCTCAATCTAGATATCACAATATTTATAGTATGTTCTGATACTAATGTTTCTGTTTAGATTTCACTAGAAAAACCTGTTTCTTTCTTGGGGGAAATTTTGGAAATTTCAGCCTACTGGGTCAATTCTTCAATTACTCCCGGGAATACAAATAGATATTGATCTCAAATTAGAGAGTTCATAATCACCATTTTACATATAGTATCTAGTGTGGCTTTGTAACTCAAAAAACACTATCAGAGTGACAAAACTTATAATGGATGTCACAAGTATAGAAAAAAAATTGGGAGAGGCATGATACATGGACATAGGCCTTTTTTCCATTCACATTAAAAACAAAAATCAGTTTGACCTTTTCTAGCAGACTTTCTGTTACCTGTAAATATTTGAGTCTGTGTGTTTACTAGCATGACCATCCATGAAAATAAATAGAGCAGGAGGTCAAGATGTTTAAATATTTACAAAAAGCCAACACTACATCTATAATAAATTTTGTATTCTTGTCATGTAAGGACGGTGTACATTGGTTATTAATTATGTATACAAATATAATTCCTACTGTTAGCTTTTTGTTGTATATCATATGATTTGGTTTCTTTTGTCATATTTAGGACAATTATAAGCCACATTGGAATAAATTATAAATTCTGAAGACTACAAAATAGATTTCTACATTTGTGTTGTGATGGTACCTAGAGATTCAAGGCCATAACTATTCTAACAGCCTTGCTTTCAGTTTGCAAGAGAAATGGGGTTGCTCTGTGTCTAATGCCCACTGGTTCACTAGTCTGAAGTTGTGCTGTTACGGCATTTATTTCTATTTAATTAAATATAAAAATGCAGTCAGCATGATAAAGCCTTCAACAAGTGGATTTCACTTTTCTCAGTCTATTAAGTGTTCTCATGGATAAATATGTTGTAGAAAAAGTAAATAGGAAATCATTTACTGAAGAATGAAGAAATGCCTTGCCATCCAAATTTTGTTAAAACATTTTAAATGTTACCTTTTAGGATTCAATGTCAGAATTATAACACCACAGAAGTGAATGAGAGCAATTTACATTTCCCTCAGAGCTATTGTTTCACACTGTCAGAAGATTCAGGCTATATCTTTCACTGTTGAGAAATGATGTATTTTATATCAAGTAATGTAAACTTTCACAAATTAGTGAAAACAAAGAAAAGACAAACTTCACTTTAAGTAGCTAGTCAAGGTTAACTTCAGTCCCATATCTGCTATAATATTGACAAAATATAAAGAGAAATTACATTATGTCAGCAATGATAAAGTAGCTTTTGCAAGAGAACACTGTATTAATTTCCTTCTGTTCATATTGGAATCTTCTCTCCATAGCTTTACACTCACAAAGTCTGAAAATACCTTGCATTTGATTTTATATTTTCTTTTTGTGAAACTAAAACTCACTACAGGAGTGAAAATATTATTGTAATATGTTGCTAAAGTGGTTTGGTAGATTCTCAGCCTCTCAACGTATGTTGTCTTATCTGAAGCATTATAGTGAAAATAATTTTATTTGCACTCATTTAAATTCCAATGTCCACAATGTGTTTACTTGCATTCCACAGAGCTAAGTCTCACTGTACCATATTTTATTCCATTTCTCTAGCTTCAACTGAATTGCTTGGTAAATTCCAGCTTGCTGCTCCTTTCACAGCTCAGTAGAGTCAATGAGCCTGCACCAGTATTGTTAAGCACACTCTGAAGGCAGCTGTGATAAGCAGGTACACTGAAAGCTTCATTGACACAGGTATTTGCTGATGGCAAAAACACTATAGGATTGCATTACAAAAGAGCAAGGTAGGATTTACATTTAGTTAACTAAGAGAATGGATGCTGCGCTTGTAAACAGGACAGGTTAAATACAGACACTAAGATAATAGCAGTTATACAGATTTTCATTATAAATCTTCAGTGTAAAAAAAAATAAATATCAAGGAAGTGTGATTACTAACTACAAGTCCTACTGCTTAGGGACTGTTAATTTATTACAAATAATTTTTTTCCCTGATGGGGAATCTAGTAAGAAATTATTTTCAAGAGGAAGGAAAGACAGACAATAGGAATTATCCTGGAAGTTCCTCTTTTCCTTGTCTTTCCTACCACTCTGTATTCCACTCTTTTGTTACAGTGGGATGTTTGGAGGCATATTTTCCAAACCAGTTCCCAGCCAGATAACCTTCACCCATGTCAAACTGTTCATTTTAAAGCTTTGAGTTCCCTGACTGAGGCTAGACTTAGACTTTTCTTGCACAAAACTATGGGAGGCTCCAAGATGTCTCCTATATGACATTAAACCCACCTGTTCACTCAAAAGGCTCTAAGTGTTTTTATCAGGTCTTAATTGTGCAGCTGGAAATAACTGGAGATCAAACTGTGCTGCAGCAACTTGCAAAAGTTGAAAATTAGTAGTTTCTAGGAAGTCACGTGGCAAGAAGTTCACATGACATCTGTTTCCAAGAGATACACAGACACAGTTCATGCACCCTTATAAGCCCATCACTTTCTTGAAACAGAACGCATATATATATATATAGAGAGAGAGAGTAGCACATCTTTGATGCAGACTTTCACTAACTGAAAGTGTGTTTGCATACATATCTCCAAAATTCTGGTATTAGCATGATGTCTTACGGTGTTTAACTACAGTGCAAGATCTGAATGTAGTTCAGTGGCTTTTCTTTATAGTTCAGAGTGGAAACCTAACATGGATACTCTGAAACAGCTCATATTTTTGGATGTGTCTGAAGCTGGATGAATGTGACTACTGTTTTGAGTTAACAAATTTGGAAAATTAATAAAAACAACGGGAGGAATTTAATTTTCTTTTTTTTTTCATTTCAGAATTACTATTTCTGTATTGCATAATTCTTCTTGCTCTGAAAATCAAGTGATTTTCAATTGGTAGACATCCTGAATGTGACTGTTATAAGACAAAGCTTAACACCAGGCATGTCAAATCCCTTTTCATAAGGAACTTGCACTATAGAAAACCTTGCATTATATATATATTAAAGAATGAATATGTGAAGTTTAAGAATTACTTTTGGCAAGGTACCTGAACTATACTTGAACTGGTATGTACAACAAAATGTTTCGCTAAAAATAGAGAGTGGTGAGAAGAGCTATTTTATTTCTGGCCCTGCCTGTGCAAGATGAGTAATATTCTCAGATCTGTGAAAGCACGTAACAGAAAACAAAGAGAAAACAAACAGCCCTGTGCTTTTAACCAAATCCAGTTCTTGTATTTTCTCAGCAGCAATAACTATTCAACAACTGAGTTTTAGTTAGTAGTTTCATTAGTAAATAAAAACCCAAATTCCATCAAACTAGATAAAGATAGATTGCTCTTTATGGAGCAGTTTCTGATGCTATTAAAAGTAAACTGTGGTTGTACTTTACACCAACCTCCCCAGCTTCTTTCCTCCATTGTTTTATTTCAATCACTGAAGTAAGAAGATGTGAGCAGGAATACATATTGAGAGACTGGTTCAGTAAAAAGCTGCTTTCTTACATATCTATTATTTATTGTAGAACTAAAATGAAAAACGTAAATAAGGCAGGATATGGTATAAGCAAACTTCATTTTCTGAATAATATACAAAAGCAAATTGAGTGTCTTTTGGTCAACTGTGAACTGCCACTTGTAAATGGAAGTAACTTAGGTTTATTAGGATTTATTTTTCCCCTCTAATTCATTGCAAGATTGGTTTTGTTTATGAAATAGGTTTGACCAGCTAATCAGAGTGTAGAAGTAGCATTCATTCATTCGGCAATATTCGGCAGTTTATATTCACTTTTATACTTCATTGCATTTTCACTCCTGGAAACTCATTTACATAATCTCCGTATGGTCATTTCACAGTAACTGTATGTGACTCTGGATATGCCAACTAATAATTACTCTGAACTATCTGAGAATACCTAACTACGTTGGGGCTATACAGTTATTCCTCAATACTCAGACTCTTGATTGAAAGCCCTCTGACTGGTCCAATACTATAAAATGTCAGGCTGTTTACCAACAACAAAGATTGTGCCTCTGCTTCTCAGCCCCTGCAGATGAAGCAGAAAATGACAGTGTTTACTTAAAGCAGGGAGGAAAAAAAACCTTCCTCTGCTTGGTCTGGTGGCTGTTGGAGTGAATAGTAGTTTTTGTCATTGATTTTAATGGGAATTTAATCTGACTCTCTCATCCTGTTTATGCCTCATCCTGTTGCATTTCAGGAAAACATTTTACACAAAAATTGTCATAAAGCTGTAATTTCTGTAGATGAGATTCCACTGTACTTCCTCATCTACTGATTTAGTTCAGGTTTCCTGTCATCTCTTATACAGAACCATGATTTAAGTGTCTTTATATCTGAACATGTAAATTCACTAGAAAAATTAAAAAGGAAGCAAGAGTTTTCCCTTGGAACTTTTGTAGGGAAAAGCAGGCAGGTATTTTTACCATAGCATCTCAGCTTCCCCAAGTTCTGGCCACTTTTCTACCATTACTGTGACACAAAATGGCTTATCATGAAACTGCTTCGTTTTTGTCAGACAAGAGTTTGGATTAAATGACTATGGAAAGGGGCAAAGGCAAATTATGAAAGGCAAGAATTTCCTCATCTTCCTTCTTAGCAATTGATTTAAAAAAAAAAAAAAGCCACTGACTTTAATCACCAGTTACAGGGTACTTAATTGTACAGGCTTTTAGAACTTGGCAGAAGAGGTGAAAAATTTCTGAATGAGGATAAAGAAAAACACAGAAAAGTCTGTGCAGAAATGCAGGGGATAAAAAGCTGGTTTCTTTGATATTTTACAGAACATGCAGAAATAACATGTGAGTAGTGATTAAATAATTCTGAGAGTCTACTGTGCAAACAAGGAATTTCTCAGGGTTGTGTATATGCATGCTATTTAATTGTTTTGGATTTTTTGGTTGAGATTTCTTTTCAAAAAGAATGATATGATCTAAAAAGAGAGGACAAGCTTGCTTCAGTTATAGCTTTCATATAATTACTACAAACTAATGCAAATTAGACTGTAGGTCTGCTCAATGTACATTTCTGTGCTTGCCAAATTATGTTTGGCAGTGTGGTCAAGCAATAACAGATGCACACTGTGCCTAGTTTTCTCGGGCTGTTCAATAATTAGGAGGGCCATGTATTATAATAAACCACATCCCCTTGGCTGAGATTTGGATGCAAATTGCACACTAATTCACTTCCAAGTTTTTTGGAAGCATACCAAAAGACATGAAAATTAGGGAAATATACTATTTACTTCAGGAAATGTGTTTAAATAAGGCTCATTTGTAAGCAGTGTTCATCTATTCCATCCTTGTAAAAAAAAATAATAAATTAACAATCAGTTCCCTTTTCTTTACACTATTTAATTCAGGTCTAGCACAGAGCAGCTAATGTGACACCTCTGCAATGTTCACAGCATTTCTATTATTCTTGTACTTAGAGAGTACAATATAAAAGACAGTTATTCTGTTTTGTATTCTCTGAGGTATTGCTGAGGTTGAGTGGATGATACCAGTTCAATGAAAGACTTGAATCACACTGTAATCCAAATTCTTCACAATCATTTGAGTTGTAATGGCATGCTGTTTATAGCAGAAAATTCATCTTTTGAAAAGGCTGAAGATTCTTTACCCTTAGCTATTATAGAAAGGCTGAATGGACAGATTTAATGAAAAGATACTTAATGAAGGAATTCTAGGAAATGCAGCAATGTAATGTAGTTACGTGTGTAGATGTAACTACACTTGTCTCCATATAAGTCAGAAACAGAAAATTAAGATAATTGAACTTATTGCTACACATATTAACAGGTGGTTAGGTGCTCCTGAAAATAATTTAACAGTGAGCTGCCTTGTAGTAACAGTTAACACTCTTAAACAGAGAAATATAATGCAAGCTCAAAGTGGTGTAAGAAGAGATATACCACTTGTGTTTATAGCCTACTAATTGTACTGTGATTGAACTGAAGAGCCAGGTTCACAGATAAGGACACCTCTGTCCATGCTGTATACAAATACAGGGAAAAAGGGAGAGAAAATTGCATAAATCAGAATGCTTGCTTTAAGTTTTTTGTTTTAAGAATAGATAACATGGAATACTAATTTTATAAATTTTTCCAAGTATTTTAAATTTTACAGTGATGTTCAAGCAGTTCCTTGCAAGAAGACAATGAGCAAAACATTTATTTCCAAAAATATTAAAATCTTTTTCAATATATTCTTCACTGCCAGAACAGTTTTAGTGACTACAGTGTAGTATTGTCATGGGTGACTTTGTTGTAATATAATACACATAGGTACCTGCGGAAATCTCTGTAGGAAAGCAAAAGTCAGTACATTACTGAAGAAGTCTTAACTATTTAAAATGTGCTAATACACACATAATGACAGTAGGCAGGTGTCCTAGGATTAAAACTGTTTTTTTAGGAGACTAAATCAATGCTGTGGCATGCAGCTATGACTAGACTGTTATGGTTGTCATGCTCACCATGCTCACAGAGTTTTATAGTAGGTGGGTTTTAAGCGTTTCTTAGATATTTATCCTATTTGGTTGTTGTTGGTATTGTGACTGTATCAGAATAGACAGAATAGCAACACAATTCTTGTTTGCAGCATAATGAACACAGAGTTAACTACATAAAAGCAGTTTTGGCAAAAATATCATTCACTCTGTTGAAATTGAAAACACGCTAAAGACTAAATATGGGAAAGCAGTTGAAATTGTAAAGTCATTTGAAACATTTAAATTAAGGGGCAGCAAAGAGCTTTATGTGAATTTTTTAAAAATAACTTGTTGAACAACTTAGCAGATAACCCTCAACACAGGTAAGACCTCCCTAAGACACATTAGTCAAACTGTCTGAAGTATTTGAACATAATGATGTTTCCTGACTTAATAGTAAACTCAGGGAAAAAAAAATCTTGGCATTATTGTAGACAGCTCATTGAAAACACTTGCTCAATGGTGATTAAAAGAGCAAGTAAGATGTTAAATTGTGTTAAGAAGAGAATAGAAAAATATTACAATTCCATTATATAAATCAATGGCACATTGATTACTGTATTCAGTTAGACTTTATTTTTAAAAGACATAAATGAGAAGGAGAAATGAAGTACAATGAAAATGACAAAAGTGTTACTTACATAATCACTAAATTATGTCAGCCTCTCCAGAAGCGTAAAGGACTAAGTGGAAAATGCTAATCCCAATTTGATAGAACCATTCTCAGAAAGCTATCCCTGCATCTAACATTTATTAGATGCAATCCAACCTGGTTTTTAGCATTTGCGGAAGATGGCTTCAGCACACTGCCAGTGTCAGATTCAGGAAGATACAATGAAGGTATAGAGACATTATTGGACTCCAGTCATTCTGCTGTGTGTATAGTCTTCATGGATGCAAAGTATGTGTAAATTCAAATCAACACTTGAGAAATAATGTCATTTCTTTTTTATTTTAAAGAACTTTCTCCAAAATTTTTCTTTCCACTTAAACTTCTGGGTATCCCTAGGCTTGCTGCAGTTTCTTGTGAAGAGGGTTTAGGGGGGAACCTGAGTTTTTTGGGGCTTAATGGTGGTGGGAGGTGTTAGTGCTTTTATGAGGATTTTGCTCTTTTTATATGAACAAAGTCATTAAGGTCAGCTAGAATTTATTAATAATTATATTGTTTTGAAGTGATTGCTGTTATTACATCTTGCCTGAAGTGTTCAAGAAAACAGGACATATACATAGTAGCTTCCACAAACTTGGAGAAGACCTCTTAAAATGCCAAGTTGTGTATATCCATGTTTGGTAAAAGAGTATGTGTGTATTTTTTGAACACTCAAAATAGTCAAAGAGCTGTCATTAATTTTAACTGATCTGAAAAACTTACTGGAACTGACAGAAAATTGAAAAATTGGTTATTTCCACAACTCTTACCTCATATACACCTTACCTTTTGAGGAATGTACAAGAATGTTGTTGTCATTATTGCTTCTAAATTAAATAGGACATTAATTCCCTGAATATGAAAGAAAACACTGAAGAGAGGGTACCTCTCCACTCAGAAGAGACTTTGGTAATACACCTATATCCAGTTAAGCTCATTTGCTCTGTGTGGTGAACTCAATACACTCTGGAGAGTTATTGAGTAAAATAGTCTTTTGATAACCTTAATTAAAGTACACACCTAGTTGTGTAAACCTATATAATGAATATCTAACAAAACTTAGGATATGGGGCAGAACAAACACATTGTTGATTGTCTTGGTCTTGCTAGCTATGATGATTCAGCAGCTGACAGCTTTTGTGATTTTTTTCATTCTAATGTACTAGAGGTGATAGGTTTATACTGTCCTGTATTTCATATCTATTAGATGACTCCCTGGATTTAAAGTTCAATGATCTCTGCAGATTCTTTCTATTCAGTACTTCTACATTCTTTATCAGAATTTTCCTAGAATAACATCACTTCTACTGTAGTGTCAGGTGAAAGCCAAGATAAATAAATTAATTTCTCTACATTTGATTAATTGTGTGACATGTTGAAACGATTAAAATGTTCACAATGACTTATTACGTTCCTTATTAGCCTCTCTCAGTGCTTCTGTAAAGTTAGAACTGAAACCAAGTAATATTTTTTGTCTATAAGAAATATTTTCAAAATTTATAGCATTCAATATTTTCAAAGAAAAATATGAACACCTATTTTCAAGCACTTTCATTTGAAAATTACCCATTTTTCCCATTAGAAAATTTTGGATTATAAAGTGTTCCTCTGGGAAAAAAAAAAAAAAAAAAAGGAGGTATGTTTTATTATTATTGCATATGTATATTAATGTTTACTTTCCTGTTTGTTTAGTTTTAAAGCTCGAGCTCAAATTTTCAAAGGTAGGTAGTTGAGTTAGGTGCCTAAATATTCCCATGCATGTAACAAGAAATCTCAGTCAGATCAAGGTTTAAATCCTGTTTTCTGATGTAGAATAATATATCGGGAATAGCTTCTGTAGATTATTCTGTTTTGGAAAACTAAGCATCTCTGCTTGGAAGGTGGATAGCATTCTTAATTCAAACCTGAGACTGTTCTAGGAATGGTATAATGTGTAAAAATAAATTCTTCTCTTGCAAGACTTGGCAGTGTGTTCTGTTTCAGCTAAGAAAAAAAAAAACAGTTTTACAATATTACTCAGGAAAACCCTTCAGTCCAGTCACACTTATTTGTCATATTCATATAACAGCACCTGATATTTTATCACTGGTATTTTCAAGAAGTGATGTCTCTCCTTTTCTCTCCTTTTCTCTCTGCCATAATTACTTCAATTACTCCATACCAGGAGTATTGTTTCAAGAGGAAGTATGAGGGACGGCTCCAGACTGTCCTACAGCTGAGCAGACACATTTATCTGAGAGAAACATGTCAAAGTGACCACTAGGCAAGAGAATTGATGGGACACACATCTGCCATACCCTTTGTGAATGTTGTAGCAAACGTCTACCTGGGCTGGGATAAAATGAAGATAGTCTTTCACTCTTAGTGTTACTTTGTATTTCCTCTGAGAAAGACTGCTTTCAGGAGCAGCTTTAGGATAATAAAACTTAATGTCCTCAGTTTTCTCCCTGCAATCTAGACATGTAAATATTCACTTCTCAGAGACTTATTTAGAAATCTCTGTTTTCGCTATTTCCCATGATATATTTTAGATAACTTTTGGTCTATGTTTATGTTTTTATGGCTCCCCTTGTCAGCTTTCCCTTCTCACAGATTTCATGTAGGGAAACAAAGCACCTGGATTCCAGTAAGTGGCAGGTTCGGTGCTGCAACAACCAGTCAATGTTTTGATGCCCAAAAGTGTTTTGCAGTGAAGTTTTATATCCTCAAGATTTTGACAACCTTTGCAATTACATAGAAGTGGGATAAAACTATCTCAGATGTGACTATGAAAGCTGGGGACACTTTTGTTAACTGAGCTGTCATTTTGGCATGGTTTCAAGTCCATAGCAGACTCACTGAAATAAATATTGCATCATAAAACAGACCGTGTTGCAGAATCTTAGCATGAAATATACCTAAGAACATGAGGTCAACCTGTGCTCGCTCTCTCAAGGAGACTAAAAAAACTCAACAAACCAACCAAAAAGCCCAACCCAGCAGAGGGTTAATTTAAAACTAAGCAGCATCTACTTCAGGCAGTAATGTTTTTTAAATATTCCTTTATAATTTTTGCTTATCAAGGAGTGCCCTTCTGGTATATCAACTGAGCCAAGACTGAGTTCTCAAATACTATGATGGCTTCTGTTAATTAGATAGTTTATCTGTGATGAGTTGTTGACACTGAGATGATTTGTGTTAAATAATTTTAAAATATTCTGTGGGGCACTAACTTAGATGCATTGTTTGTTCATATTCCAGGCCTCGGCTTCAATTTTTTTTTACAGCCCTCGACAGAAATGAAGTTGATGCTTCAGCAAACTTCTGTAAGTCAGAACAAGTAACAGTGCAAAGATATTTTTGAGTACTGTAAATCTCTGTAATAATTCTGTCTTTTTATATTCTGGGCTGTAGTTTAATATAATAAAATATTAAGAACAATTTTGATAATATTATTCAAATAAGTTAAGTTTTGCTAGTTTAGTATTTCTTAAATATTTATTTTTGTGATAAGCTACTAAATGGTAGGTTTTACTTTTCCAGGAAGGTGGGTAGACTGAGTTTTAATTGTGAAATACACTATTTTTACAGAAATCCACACACTGTACTTTAGTAATGCTTACTAAGTATTACACTGCTTAAAAAAAAAAAATAAATTAAAATTGCATGTGGATGAACCAAGCGTAAATACAAGTAAGAAATACTCTGTCACCATAATACCAGAAACACATAATTGGTTGTTCTTGGACTCCATAAATCAGTTCTCCCCTCTTAGACATTCCCCCTTCCCATTTCTCTGTATTATTTTCTTTCATATACTCCTTTTCAATAGAAATTACACCATTCTTTCTGTTTTCAATAACTTTCCTCTTGTTTGCCTCCACTGTCTCTCTAGTCTTCAAGCCCCAAATGCTCCTTTCCTTCTCTGTGCCCCATCCTTCCTGAGTGGGAGTGCTGCCCATGCTGCTATAACACCTCAGACTCTGTTGTGATCTCCATTCTGCATTTGCACATGGATACAGTCCCCTAATTGAGAGACTTTTTTTTTTTTTTTTTTTTTTTTTATTAAAAGCATTAGACATTTGTATGTAGGAATAACACTTGCAGAGACATTTTCTAGGTTAAAAGTTAAAAGGGATGTCAATCATCGTACTTCAGAACATAAACAGATTGCCAGCGTGGGTTGAAAAGGAATTTTCCCCACATAAAATGGTAGAAGTTTGCAATAGAAAATAACTAATAGGTCAGCTAATCCCTCTACCTGCCAATTCAAGCTTCTTCCCTACCATGTATTTTATTGTTCCTTTACCCTCTCAAAAATCTCAAACAACTGGACTAATTGTTAATGCTTCCCCATAGAGACAATACAGTAATTTATTGCAACTAGTTTGCTCTCCAGTTTTTTTTCAGGTAGTCAGTATAAACTTTCTTTTATTACCTTCATCCCAATAGTCTTAATGACACTCCCATCAATAATATTAAATACAATTTCTCTCCTGCATTTTTTTCCACCTTTTCAGTAAATATAAATTGCTGCATGGCCTGTTTGATGAATATTACCTAACATATTAATTGTCCTCAGCTATACAAACAATTCTTTTCAGTACCTTCTCTTCTTGAAATTGTACTTCTGTAACTATAACATAGATGAGAATCACCTACATCACAACTGCAGGCAAACTAGAGCTTCTGAATATATTTACAAATATTCATAAATACATTTGTCAAGAATTGTCCATATATGTGATACACTTACAACTATGCAAAATGAATGTGCAGCTAATTCTAGTAAGGCATCTCCTTCAGCTATGTGAATATTGCCACGTTTCTCTATTCTGTCATTCAGAATTCTTTTTTCAGGAAGGAAGAAAGCTGTCCTAATCAGGTTGTTCTCTCTTTAGTGGTAGAAATTTTGTTTGGGGATTCAGAAAAAAATGGTGAATTTCAATAAAATAAAAAAATACAGATAAAAGCTTTAAAGCTTCGTAGGTAGGTTATACAGGTAAAAGTGCTGTATGCCATTTCCTGGGATACTTATAAGTCATCCCATAGACAACTAAAATTAGTCAAACCAGAATGATCTAGCAGATTTTAAATTTCTCATATCCTAGCTTGTAAACAAAGGGAAGATAATAAAAATGCACAGGTAACCCTGGAGCAGACAGGGAATGCTTTGTCTGGATCTTAAAGGAACATATACTCTTGCAGATGTGACAGAGGACAGAGGGAGAAAGCACTGCATTGCTGTCCAAAGGTATCACATGTGAGTCTTCTGTTATTTGTGGTATTAGTAACAGGCCAAAATTCTACTTGTACTCTGTATTGTTGTTATAGCACTACAGAGTCAGAAAACTAATGCCTGTCAACCCTTGCTGCAAACAGCATTCAACTACCATCTGCAGATTCTGTTTTCTAAGATAATACTTATTTCTCTGCTTCTCTAAAATGCTATTTTAATCTTAAAAATAGTATTTTTTCTAGAGGTATGGCTTTTACAGGTGTAAGGCTATGGAGATACGTTGAAAGTCTTTGGGTCAAATTCTAAGCACCTGTTATCAGGTGAAAGCAGCTCTAGTGTCTTTCCCTGCACTCCCTACCCCTCAAGATCCTTTCAGAATTCATTGACTTAAGGAAATCAACAATCTAGGCTGTTCACATAGCAAAGGCAGATTGCAGTGGTGCTCCTGTAAAAGTATTCTAAAAAAGGACAATATAAAACTTCATTTATAGGCCAATTTCTATTATTTCTAACAAGCAAGTAGATAATATAGTAAAGGTGATGAAATGGTTACTAAAAAGTATCCTAACTAAACACATTTCTGTAACTCTGTTTTTATATTTCTTTACATCCTTTGTAGGTTAATGTAAACACAATTAATTAATCATGGAAAGCAACTCCTACAGAGTAGAAGCAGTATTTTAGTTTCCAAACCAACTTCCCTGCCAGACCTGAAAAATCTTATTCATTGTCAAGCAGTGTCACTCTTCTTAGCCAGCCTTTGATACCATGAGGTGCAGCAACCAAGAATTGCAGCAGTCTGCCTGTTTTTTGACATGGATACAGGATTGAAATATACTGGGCTATTTTCACCATCTGGTACATGCATTTCAGCTGAATGAAAGCAGATGAACTCCTGGGCACTTTGGTGATGAAACACCAGGAGAAAACGAAACAAAACCCAAGAGACAAAAAAGTGTTAGTGAGGAAAAGAAAGCTGAATTATCTCATTTCTGGACTGCAGAAGGCCATCTTCTAGGTTTCCTCACACTTGACATAGGACTACATATTTGACTGCTTGCATGTTTGGAATAGGAATACATTAGATTAAGCAGAATGTACTAATGATCCATGTTAGTTTTGAAATCTAGGGATCTATAAATATGTATGTATCAATGTTGCTCTGACTATGATTTGCAGCTGTCAATCAGTTTGCCTTTACGACAATGTTATTTTTTGCTAGGGTTTTGTTGGTTTGTTGGGGTTTTTTTTGGTGTAGTCTTCTAAAAAGAATAAAAGTCTACACCACATCTCCACATTTTAAGACAGAAGAGTAATGCATGATTAACAGTATGCTGAGAGGTGTCACATTCACATTAACACTGATGTGTGAACCAGTGGTCAAATGGCAGATTACATGTCTGTCACAACACATCAGGGCAGTGTTCCAGTCTGCCAGCTTTACCCTGCCCAGCTTCTTCAAACAAAGAGTTCTTCCAAAAAATGTAGCACAAAAAGAATGTTGAACCTTTGAGGGAAAAAGAAGTCTGTCTCACGGTCAAG
This sequence comes from Ceyx melanurus, assembly GCA_024611195.1. Lineage (NCBI taxonomy): Eukaryota > Metazoa > Chordata > Aves > Coraciiformes > Alcedinidae > Ceyx > Ceyx melanurus. The sequence continues at coordinate 38,153 of JANHGL010023285.1, read as the reverse complement.
CTTTTTGAAGTCTTAGTAACATCAAATAGTAGAAGAGGTTACTCACAGTCACATAACCTTGAAGGTTCATGGGTGCCTGTAACACAAATGTTGCGTATGTGGCCTTATAGTTATCATGCAGAATATCTTTGATATTACTGAAAAAGTACTACGGCTGGCATATTTTGATTTGGAGAAAGGATGCCAAGGCTAGAAAAACTGACCCAGTTCCAAGAGAAAAAACAAATTTTTGTAATGCCATTTAAAGTGCGGAGTTCCTATTCATTGGAGATGTCATGAAAAGTGTCCTCCTCCTTTTGTCTTAAGGGCAGAATTTTATTTTTGAAGTGGATAATTAACTAGCTGTTTGATTTTTTATATAGCAAATAGTCACACCTGGAACTAAGTGACATTTAGTGGGTAATGATGCCTGAAGCCAATATATATAATGAAGTGGAACGTATTTTCAATCCATTAGGAAATTTTCATTATGAAAAGCAAAATTTAGATGATAATTGTAGTATTGTTTGCAAAATCAAAAATAATTTCTTGGGGTTAAAAATCCTTTCTAGGGGATTGTGAATATCATGCTCACTTGAACAGTGCCTGACTTCTTACATGTTATAAGTCTCAAAAGATCTGTTGAACTTTGCTGGATGTTAAATTGTTGGTCCAGCAATACTCTCACTGAACTGGAAGCACAAAATGAAAGATATCAAGGCTAAAATGTTGAAAATATTTAAATAACATAAGTTCTATTTTCAAGAATACTCGTTATGTAGGTCATCTTTACAACATGTCTGCTAAATAATATTATCAGAATACTATACTGTTAAGTAGTTAGCATATGAGGCAGTATTTGGACACGGCCCAAAATGAGTATTTAACTATTGTCTTGGATCATCTTTTAAATATTAATATGTGTTTGCTGTATATAGTGGACTTGACAATAACCTCTTACAGCATTTTAACCATTATTGGAATCACTCCTGATTTATATAAAAACAATAACTGGATGATGGAATATATGTACATAATGTGTTTATTTTCAATATGTTATGTATACTCTATATAATAATATAGATTATACTACATTCAGTTAAATATTGCATATTAATACATAGAAATATTGTACTCCTTACGTAGTGATTATTTGGATTTTTACTTTTATTCTGCATAAGTACACATTTCCATACAAATTATTACAAAATTCAATCTTTTGTATCATCATTTAGTTATAATTTTCTTCTCTGCTCCCAATTTAAAATTCTGAAGAATACCTATATAGTTGCCAAGAACTGTGAATTTATGTAGTGCATAAAGTTTTATTTAAAATTAATATATTATGTTGATGGGAAGGGACTTTTAGAATTTTTCCCTTTCTAATTAGAAATTGTTGTTTCATGGAAAAAATATAGCTCTGTTTTGTTAGTGAAATGAAGTTCAACAACATTCAGATGAGCCACAATTCAGTTTGTCAGGCTTGGCTTCTTTTCATCATTTTTTTTCTTTCTGACACCATGAACCTGCTGCTACTGTCATAAGATGTAAAGTTTATTTCTATACACATTTTGCTTCTCATTTCTGTATGAATGGCTCCTATGTCTTGAGGCACAGAAATGTTATTTTTCTGTGGATTGAATTTAGGTTTCTCATGAATAACATAGGTATGGCATGTTACAAGCAGAAAGAGTAGCTAGAGGGTCTGAATTCTACCTTTAGATATCTTTATTTCTAATTCACTTAAAGTCACTTAATTATTCTTAAGCAAAGGTCTCACTGTATGTTACAGTGCTATAGAAAAAAAACCAAATATAGTTGTGCAGCACAGCATGGTGTTATAAATGATACATCAGCATAATATTTTACATTTGGAGAGTACATAAACTATGCATAACAAATATTTTCAATTACATTCATTAATTTTATGTATATATTCAAAAAAATATAGTCATAATGAAATGTATTATAAGCTCTCGTAGGTGCACACAAGCAACGTAAAAGAAGTATTAGAAAGGTGTGTAAGAGTATTCTGGCATGAAGAAGAGATGTATGAAAATATTATCAAGAAAATCAGAGCTGGAGTTTATTACCTCTGAATAGCAATAAAATAGTACTTAAAAGTGAAATTTTCATAAGGTATTATTATTGATCACCTCTTTCTTTTAAGTTTCATGCACATTCTCAATAATTTCTGCAGAAGCAGAATTTCTTGAACTGTAGGACAAGATTCATGGGAGTTGTGTCCTCTTGTAGCAATTAGGCATGTAAACAATGCAACAATATGTTATGCCATAGCACTCACAAAATCCTTACTGAACTGATGACTCTAAGTGTCTAAGTCTGCTCAGCACCTGCATTTTTTGCAGCTAGTATTCCTGTAATGTCTTGTTAGACACATGCTGAACAACCTATACTTTCAAAACGCCAGAAAAAGTATCAATGAACACTGCAAGCCCAGTGTAATTCACAGATTTATTCCACAGTGCTGTCTGTTGGTCCTGAAAGTATTGCTTACACTTAACTGTTAATTACAGACTGATTTAAATTATCCTTGTTAGAGGTTTGGTTTTGCTTTTGTAGCTCATTTCAATTTTTTTTTTACACACATGGTATTATTATGAGTCATCTGTTAATTATTTTTGACATCTAGGATAATAAAAATATACTCATATTTCAGTTATTAATAGAATTTGCCTATCTTTATGAAACTCAAATATACCAAACTGACATGATTGTTGGAAAAATTGGCACCAACTTGTATTTTTCTTTAAAACAGTGCAGGTATTTTTTTATTTTTTTTTTTTTGTAAGTAACTTATGTGAAAATGACTACAACCTGCAAGTCTGTCTTTACATAACTGTAGATAAGCAATGCCTAACCTACCTCAGTTTAAAAGCCTCTTTAAAATGCATGATGACTACAAATTCTATCAAAAATATTCTCTGACCGACCACATGCTGTGTAAGGGTACCAGTGAAATACTTCATAAACAGACAGAATGCAAACATTCACAAACACACAAACCACTAATGCCATAAACAACCTCAAGCAAAGTACAAACAAAAAGCATGCCAAGAAACCTGTTTAAAAAATTGCATTATAGAAAAATCCACTTTTAATGTCTGAAAATTGGAATGCTTATACAATAAACAAAATTAAGCAAAGTCCATGATGGCCCTTGATGAAACTTCTGCCAATCTCCAGAGACCGTTTATTATTCACTGTTCCTTGATAGATGTTATGTAAGACCTTCAGGGTAGCTCTTCCCTCTCTCCATGAATAAATGACCTAATAAAAATAGGCAACATATAAATGATATGTGATGATTTAGGTACTCAGCAAATATAGCAATCTAAATCATGGAACCAATTTAATCCTGATATAAATCCACTTACTTCAATACCACTTTGCATCTGTAGGTAAATACACTTCTATACAGAATTGAAAGATAGAGTTTTGTTCCTTTTGGATTGTGGTGGATATGACAACTACAGATATGCTTTTGAAAAAACCTAAGACTCCACAAAGCCAAGCACTTCAATCCTCATGTCAAATGAAACCCTTGGCCCATGTTTGACAGGCAAACTGGCTGCAGAATAATCTGGTGAAAATTTATGTAAGTGAAAACCAGAGATGGTTGGTTGTTGTTAAGTAGAAAATATGAAGAAGAAAATCAGAGCTCAGAGCTTGTCACTCAGGAGGAGTTAGGTCTATCAGTTCACTCTGTATGCTAGAGCTTAGTCTGAGGTTCCTCCCCTCCAGTCTCTTCTGAAGGAGGTTGTGAATTAGGAACAATTTAGGACCCAGCTTTAAGACAGGAACAATAGAAGATATAATTTCATGAAAATTACTTGCAGATTCTTCTGATATCCTTTTATTACTGATGAGGCAAATGGAAGCACAGAGATGGCAGGTTCTGCACTACATGTTTAATTGGTGACAAAACACGTTAACTGTTAACTCTAGTCTTTGCTGGAGCTCTGATTTTGATTTTTATGCTCACAAAACCTGCAGGAATGTTGTCATCTTTAAAATTTGGTTACAGTGAACAGTTTACAGGAAAAACTGTGGCAGAAGGGGAAAGATAACAAGACAGACTGGTAGCACATATCTGGTTTCTTAAGGCTAAACCCAATCTATGCCAATAATTAAAATGCCTTGCTGGACAGAGGACATTGAGAATCAGAAATAAATCAGAGAATGAGCTGACGTGCTGAGAAGAGAGCCAAAGTCCAGAAGAAGAGATTTGCTGGATGTCCTAATCAATAGCTACTAAAAAATAGTGAGGTGAATCTTTCAGGGCATGTCTAAGATGTCACCTCAACACAAGATAGTTTAAGGAGCACAGTGAAAAAATGCGAACAGTCTCAGAGTAAGCTAGTATCAGAAAAGGACTCCATTAAACCAAAACTATTTCACTGGTGATTAAACAGACTGCAGTGTGGGCACTGATACATTGTTTCTAAAACTCTTACTGGGACAATTTAACCACTTGTCCACTCAGGCAGAATTCCCTATACCCATGGTAGAGACAGGATGTCCATTACCCAGATTCTGCTGTTTATAACTAAGCATATTAAAATAAGTGCAATTAGTGGCCTTGCAAAGTAATACAGAATTTCACATCCCAGATTGGCTGAAAGGTGATATGTCACCTCTTCATCCATACTGTTCAGCAGATGCCCCAAGAGAATTATTATTTAAATTCAACAAATATAATGAATCTTCATTACCAGATTGAATTGATTAAACTAGCAAAATTTAAAATTAATTCAATTAAATGGGCATAACTTTTGCACAACAGCTCAGTTCTCAGGAAAAAGCTACTTGTTAATTAGATTTACTGTTTAATTTGAAACTGAATAAACAGTAAGAAGTAAAACATTTTGTGAATTTTCATTAAAGGAATTGGTGTGTGCCAAAAACATGTTTCTGGATACTCTTTGGGAGTAGGAAATTCATGAGAAGGTAGCAAGCCAAGCTATCAGTGATATTTTAGAATTTAGGGATAGACACACACACAATATTGACCAGGTAGACATGAAAAGACAAAGGAGTTCCTAAGGTTTTTTCCCAGACCTAAATCTAAATTGAGTAACAACATAGTTGTTTCCCTTTTCTTTATACACAGCTTTAAATGTTCTCCTTCGTTATCTGTGCATCCATATTATCTATGTGTCTTTTTCCCCAGTGACTGGGAGAATCAGTATTCTGAAGAATACTGATTAAAATGGACTCTTTATGCTCACTCTCAGAAGAAGCAAGGTTTTTTTTCATTTTTTCACTCTGACTAAAGATCAGCTTGGGACAATAAATATTACTTCATGTTTTAAAATTGAGATCTGAAAATTTGCTGACTAGTGCAAAATGCAACATTATGCTTTTGTAAATTCAGAAAGGATTTTCTCCTCTTAGTAGTAGAATTCTGACACAGTTTTTGTGGGTTTTTTTCAACAGATATAAGGCAGTTGCTGGAGATACGCTTATTGCATTCCTTGTTTTTTTAAGTAGTTACCTACTTGCCCAAATTGATTATTTTTATTTTTTTTTGTAGCAAGTCCTTTCATTGCAGTGGAGTAACATCAGTTATATTAAAGAAATAGAGGAGCTAAAGCTTTGGCTTTGGCATGGGTGAGAATTTTCTGCCCGAAACCATGCTTAATTTTGAAGGTTTTGGCTATGGAGGTGCAAATCCCTTCACACAACTTCAGAGATCAGCAGGGGATACTTAAGTTCCTTCATGATAACTGAGCATGACTCAGTTATTAAAGATGTCAGGTGACCTAACTAACATCTCTGGAGCACTGCTACAGAAAACAGTCACAGCCAGAAGCCTTTAAACTCAAATACTTGTCTATGTGTTTATTAATGTCATCAGTAGTGGTAAATGCAATATATAGTTTAAAAAAAATAATGTACTATTTTTTTAAACTGGATTTATAAAGTCCAAATGTTTACTTAGAAATTAAACATTTTGGTACTGGGGCCTCTAGGATATGTTGGCAGTGGAAAAACTAACCTACACCAGATGGCAGAGGTTAAAGAAATACTATAAAATATGGCTTCTATTCATACAGTTCTAAGACAAACAGAACCCCAAGCAGAAAAAAACCTGTGAAAGTGGAAAACCTTTTCATTTGCTTACATTTCTCTTTGCTACTCAGCAAACCTGAGAGGTATTGTATCATCACGTATCAAGAAAGTAATATGCCAGATTGTTGTAACAGGTGGAATATGTTTGTTTGTAACACGTTGAATCTGAAATAAAGAAAGGACCAAAGTTACTCAAGGTTCTACAAAAACATTTACAAAATATAAGTACCTTGGTTTTGTACCTGCAAACACTGTTTTAGTGAGAGTTCGATACAATAGCTGCATTTTGCCCACAAAATACAAAAATTAAAGTCAAATTTTTAGAGGTTCATTTAATTCTGAATAATAATTCAGAACATGTAAGATAAGGAGAAAATTCTGCTTTAGATTTTTTAATTAACCATTTCATAAATATAAGAGAGCAATTTTCAACTCGACTTCATCCTATTTTACCTAAATTATATAATTTATATAAGGACTTCATCCTTAGTTATTGTATGTCTTTCTAAAGCTTCTTGAAATGAAAACTGTTTTCCAACTTCAGTGTACTTGACTCCATAGGATTTGATGAATCTTTGATTTTTATAATATAAATGCATCCTGGTAATAGAAATACTTCTTGTACATTTTCTGTCACTTCCAAAAAATCCACTGTGAACCCCAATCTGTAAAGCAAAAGGTGTGATATAACCTATTTTTTTAACATATATGTAGTCATGTGTTTTACAAAAAAAACCAAACCACTAAACAAAAACAACAACAACAAAAACCAACGGAGGGAAAAAAAAACCTGATGTGAACTTGGGCACAATGGACCATGCTGTCAAAAATACTCAGTTGTCAAAAATGCAGATGGCATAAAAGCACAGAAACAGAACAGCTATTGGAGGGTTTAGGGTTTTTTTTAATAGGAGCTACTGTGGATTTAAAAAACTAATTAGGTGCCTAAAACTGTGGGTGGGTAGCCAGAAAGGTCTTCAGGGATACCTAAATATTTCCTGAAAATTCTGTTTCTCTGAACCGTTAAGTACTTATTACTCTGAGGGACATATTCTAATGTCCAATATATCAATGTTCTCACATAAATAGATGTTAAAAAGGAAAATAGCAAGATGTATGAGGGAAAAGCTCTCTGAAGTCTTGTCTTCCCCCACCCCCCAGAAACCCACCAAAAATCGCACAAACATACAAAACAAACAAAAAAACCCAACAAATTAAAAGCTCTGCACAATCAAAACATCTACTGAGCGGTTCCTGAGTGTATTCAGGAAAGATTTTATGTATTTGAAGTTTCTGAGCTATAAGCACGTTGCTAATGAAATGGTCCTACTAAGGGCATTCAAAAGGACAGCTGAGTTTAGTAACAAGCTACCTGGACAATCTCGAGAGTTCATCTAGGTGCAGGCTCTGCCTCTTCCTTCCTGAGCAATTCCAGAGACAAAAAGGAATATTGAAACACAGAATGTGCTTACAACTACTACAAATGTTTCCTCCTTCTGCCCACTCTATTTTTGCCCCTTTTGCCTGTAAGAGTAGTGGTATTTTCGTGTGAATATAAAGCCCCTTTGTGATGGATAGAGTGTGTTCATAATAAACTAATCTCTTATTGCTAGGCAACACTGAGCAATGTGAATTTGTCACTTCTGTTTGGTGCAACTTTCAATTTCACCTCCAACTGTAACAATATAGCCTGCTATATTTTAGATGCCACTGTGGTTGGATGCCATCCCAGGAAAGATGTGAACTACTACTGACAGGGAGTGAATGACTGGCAATGGGCATAAGCAGTTTTTTGATTCTTAAGCCTTGACATATAATTAATTGTTAGATTTATTCTCCTATGCAACTCATATTTCATTATTCCTACTTACTGACTGCCTTTTAAGTACCCTCAATCAAGTGAATATTGTTATTTCTAAGTCATATTCAATTATTTTTTTTAATAAATATGTTTCTTAGTTGAAGAAATTATGGTTCAGATTACAATAGGTGCTGAGCTACTCTCATGCATGGCCAAATATCCCTACCATCCATCACTACCAGTAGTCAAGGAGCTCAGATTATGACAAAATTAATATCATAGTCACAATGTTTTCAATCTGAAATGAAACTCCCCAATCAAGATTAAATAACTTTAATGCTATTGCATTCTGTCTAGGCTCTTTTTTTTGTTTGTTTGTTATTAGAGGACTGGTAATTTTGTTTTTAAAATTTGTGTATGATTGTCTAGTGTAGCTAAGAGGTCTCTGCACTGTGATCTTCAAAGAATTAGATCTATTTGGGGGTAAAAAGGGGAAAACTGAAAACTGATTTTTTTCACCACCTTTGGCTAAGATGTAGATAGAAAGAGGGACAAATTTGTATCTCAAATAAAATATACACTTTCTAAAAAAAAATCATCAAAAAATCATGTCATTTCTCTTAATGTTTAGAAACATTTCACTACCACATTATCTACAGAAATATGATAAACAACTGAGAATCTTAGTAATATTTTAGTCTTTGCGTATTTTCACAAATTCACTGAAAACAAAAGGAGTTTCTGTAACTGTATGAATGAACCATGGCATGTGCATGTTCTTTTAAGAAAGGCCAAGGGTGCAGTTCTATTTTCTTAGCTCTGCTTTCATATTTATGTGTCTCATTTCCAGCTCATTGCTGATGCCTTAGTTGCACTATCCATCAACACTTTTATCCTCCTTGTTCCTCAAAAAGAACATAAAATCCTTTTTTATGTGGTGGTAATATTAGTGCAAATAAAAGCAAATACCAAAATCTTTATTAGTCTGCCAAAATAATAAACTATTTAATAAAAGCATGCTGTAAAAATAAGGTCATTTGCATCACTCAAGTTTCTTTCAGGAAATACAGAGAATTATTGGTCAAAAAGTACAAACTGACAGCAATTATTTCTGTTGTTGATCTAATGCTGCCTGAAAATGGGTTAAAAAAAATACACTGAGGATTTTCAAGTTTGCTGTTTTTAAATGTTTGTTTTTAATGCTGTTGTATATGCAGGAGCCTGGGAGAATCAAATTTTTCAAAGCTCTGTTTTTTTACCAATCTTTTCCATAATGGAAGGAAGAAAGACTGGATATGCTCTATTAGATAACTTTACTGCTATGCTCATAATAACCTTCCGACCCTCATACTGCCACGAGATTTATCTTCTAAATATTTACCATTTTTATATTCCATATTAATTACATTTGGTTGGGATTTGTGGCAGCTTTAGATATATTAATTTTTTCACCTGTTTCTTCTCTCATTCTTGCAGAGAGATCAATGAAACACTTCTATTTAAGAAGTTTGTTAAATGTTTGAAGTTAGTAAAAATATGCTTTTAAAATCATGTATCTAATGTCTTATAATTTTTTCTTGTTGTACTACAAACCTGACCATTATTTTCTGTCTGCAGTTTCCCCATCTGGCAGTTCTGCAAATATGTTATTGATAGAGCAAAGAAAAATCAGCTGCCGTGGTGAGATTTAGACATTACTTGTCATGTCCCTTCATAGTTCCCCAGAAGAACATGAATACAAACATAAAAAACGGGCTAATCTTATAAATTTATAAGACTATAATTAATCTTATTAATCAGAAACAATGTATTTACCTTAATTGACATATTCTAAATGTTAGAGTCTGTTCTTTGGAACAACTGAGTTAAAAGGTTTCTGAAAAGACTCTTTTATTACAATGATGTTTTCTAATTTAAGCAGTTGTAAGCCCCTGTAAATCTCAAAATACTCTACAAGGTATAGATATGCTCAGTTTACAGACAGAGAAACTGAAAAAAATAGAGCAGCTGAAGTCACATGAAGTAATACGTAATGATCAACAAGTTATTGACCAGATAATAAAATTTCAAGATTCAGATCACTGAGGCACTCTCAGTATTTTTGGGTTCTACAGCCTCAGCTTCTGAAGTGCAGGAGAGATGCTCCAGTAAGTTAGAGGATGAGAGCTGTACAGAGATGAAATATTTAAAAAATACATTATGTATATTGAAATGAGTACTTCGCAGAGCCCTGTTAGTATATTCAATCATGCTTTAAACCATAAACCAGCCAGGAGTTATTCTTCCTGCTTCACAGACTTCAGACTGCTGAAAGAAAAATTTACCCTTCTATGAAATAATATTTAGGATGTCATTAGGTATTTGAAGGGTAGGTAAAAAGCATGTATGATAGAAACAGCACTTAAAAAAAAATAAATATTATTATTAAGGTGTGGGAAATGTGGTATTTGCATGTACTGATAGGTTCAGTAACTCTAGGATTATCTCTTGCAAACACCTGAGCTGGGTTACACTTTCACGTAAGGTCACCTATATGTAGCTAGATCAGTAGTTTCAAAAGTTGACTTGTTTGGATACTGCACACAGTAACAGGAGTTGCTGGAGTAACACCTCTCAGATACATGCAGGACTGTGTACTTCAGCAGGAAGGTCTTCAAGTCTTAAGGCAACTCTATAACTGAAATATAGAATGTGTACAACAATTACAGGATGCTCATTAATCAGCGGCATGGTTTAAATTAAAAGCACTTGCATTGTATGTGCTTGGTATTTACTGAGATTGCTATGTTATGTATACATCATTAGGACAAAGTGTATAGATGGGATTTTAAAAGAAATAGACAATTGGATGAATGTTTATTAGAAAGTTGTCTATTCAAGTTAAGATGTGTAATAAAGATATCACCAAATCACATTTAATGGAATATTTTGTCTTGTAAAACTCAGCAGATTTGAGTAGAGTAGGGCAGTAGGCAGAGCTGGCCTGCTTAGGTGTAAGAGGATTGAGTAAATTGTAATCAGTGATAAATTAGTGGAAAATTCCTGTGACTGTAAAGACTATAGATCATTAAAATTCCCTTCAGCTTTAAAAACAAACAAACAAACAAAAAAAAAACCCCCAACCAATCAAAAAAACCCACCCCACATAAACAACCCAAACCAGGAAATGGCAACTAGCAAAATGAAATTAATGTCCATGCAGCAAAAATCAGCGATAGCTGTCCCTCTGGGTTAAGAGCATAGGTGACTACAGGCAGAAAATCTGTGAAATGAACCCCTGGGTCAGAACATGGTCTTCCAAGTAAATCTCTGCAGAAGGATGGTAAACTTTTGCTCATGCCTCTGATCTTATTCCTGAAGTTGTATTCTGTAATGTTACTACAGTAATACAATGACTGCAAAACTGTATGTTTTAAAAAATTGTAATTGTTACACTCAGGCCAGACAGCAGGTGTCCTGGTTTTTGTGTTTGCCCAGTTTCTCAGGGCTTTTAGAAGCAATGGGACAACTAGAAGAGATCTTTTTGTTCAAAACCGGTTCTTATCGATAATCAGAAGTATCATTCAGACTCTTGCAAAGTATTTCATTACTTCAAAGCTTAAGCAACATCAAAGAAAGCATGCAGACAAAGCAGTGTTGGAAGGGAAGTAACATGCCCTTATTTTTAGCATTTGCCCACTTGTCACTCTTAAACTCTCATCTGCCTTTCAAATGTAATACATTCTTTTTATGCATACTGTATGCTTGTACAGACAATTTCCACATTTCAGAGTATGTCGAGTTTGGTAAAGGCTTCTGTACTTTTTCTTAATCTGTTCCAGAAATAGCACTGTCACCATTTGTCTTGGTAATATATAGGATGATAGAAATTGACATTTTTCTATATAGAAGTGAAAAGAATATTAGTTTTATCAAAGACTACATCCTCTCTTTGCCTCCAGTTATATTTGAATTTGGTCACTTCGGGGCTTATTGTACAGGATGATTTTAAGCTATGGTCCCTGTGGTTGCAGGCTCTTTCACCTAGTAATAGACCATGACAGGAATTATATGTCTAAAGCCAAGGGGTAGAGTGACTAGCATATGTCAGGGTCAATTATAAGGTGGAAGACCCTGCAACAAAAAAGACTGCACTGATTAGAGCATGATGGTGACATGGAAGCTGAAGCTTCAATGTTATTTCAAAGGGCACTGTCACAGCCACCCTTCCTTGTGGTCTCAACATCAGGTGGATTATGTCAGTGGTTTATACTACACAAGATGTAATAAAGTTCAACAGGAGATTGAAAGTTACAAGTGATTTGTTGCTTCTTTGTTGTGATAAAATGCTTTCTCTGTATCACTCAAAATTAATCCTTTGCCAATTAGGTCAAAATAGCTCCACACTTAGTCGATTCTTTCTTTCTTTAAAAAATCTGTGAGATAAAAAGACTACTAAATGTGAACAGTTAAATAACTGTTTTGATTGTTTACGATACTAGCATTATTCATACTGGCAAAATTGAACAGAATAGGAACAGAGGAATTAAGATAAAATAGGCCTTTTTATTACTTAAAGCTGTGTTATAAATATTTTATGGTATGGGAAGATTTTTGTGGTTAAAGTGGGCCAAAAAAGTTGCTGTTTGCTTCTTCCCCTGAAACTTCAGCAGCTTTAACCCATTCAAATGTTCTTAATCAGTGAAGAACCAAAGAACCATTTAGTGAGAAATGATCCCAAATTATATACCACCACAGAAAAGACACTATAGTTCATTTTCAGTTTTTCATTGCACCACATCAGTTTTCTGACTCTTTTCTTTGAAAGCTGTTTCTCTAAATTTCTGTGTCTCTGTAAAATTATCCCAGTAATTTCTGCCTACAAAATCCCAGTGGTTTAGCTTATGATGGGGAAGATATTATAGCTTAGCCTCATTAACTAGATAGCTAATTTCTCTCTGTTTTTGTGGGTTATTATCCATGACCATATATTTCCTGCATGTTTTTTAGCCATCAAATAGATGGCTAACTCCCAATAAATTAAAGCCTATAGCTTTAAAGTCATTGGAAGTTGAAGGCATCATAAGGATTGAGTCTAAAAGATCTTTTTCTTCTCCTCTATAGTAGTTAGTAACAGATCATAGTCTCTAACATACAGAAACATGCCAAAATTATCTTCATTGGCAGTTAATAAAGCTTCATAAGAAACATGTCGTGTTAGATAATAGGGGCTTGGTTTTGAATCTTGTACTTCTTTAGAATAAACTCATCTCTGAACTACATTTGTTTTTATGTAACATTAGAATAACTCTTACATTTGTTTTGAGTTTAAAAATGTGCAAATTTTAAAATGGAAATGTCTATGTCTAATAAATGAGGTTTTTTCATTATACGTGAGAAGAAGGCAAAAGGATATAAAGTTCTGTAACCTGTAAATAGAACATCCACAATTTTTCCATTGCAATCAAAATAGATATATATAGAATAGAAACTACATTAAAATCCCATGGATTAAGCTGAACAGAAAAAAGGTAAATGAGGCATTTTGCCAGTCATGACAGTTTACCTTAGTTGTAATTAATGTTAGTGCTTTTACTAATGAAGTAAAAATTTCAAACACTGAAACCAGATCTAGTGAAGAGAAAAAAACTGTTCAGCTGCAAGGGAGCATTTCTTTCAGCATGTGCTAGTGCCTGCTGGAAAAGGAACAGACTGGTCATTCTGATGGAGGCATGACCTTAAGTTTAATTTCATACTTTAGACTCACTGAAGATGGTAGATTGATTAATGAACATTAAGTTCATCAAAAGTTTAGAAAAACTGGCATCATATAAGGACTGTTACCTATTAGGTAAGACCATATATAAAGCTATCCTGAGCTAAATTCTGTTTCTGCTGCAGGGGTTAGGGTTAGGGATTGAGAATCTTCTTGAAGGCTACACAGATGACAAAGTAAAGTTGCTGGAATTCATAGTTCTGCAGAAACAAGTCATATCAACTATAAAAATGACAAGCCTTGTCTTATCAGAACTAGGAACTATAGAATTAGCTGTGTAATTTTTAGAAGTGTTTATATGGAGCACTTAAGAGCAAGAAACACATAGGCCCAGTAAATCATCCTTTACATACAGCATTGATCACCAGGGATATATCTGTGTGAATGGCTGGAGATCAGCCTGAACTCCCTGTGTGCCTAGTTCTCTCTAAAAAGAGGTGAACAATATGAAAAGGTGTTTGAGCTAATCTTAGTAGGCTGTTCTATCTTGAGCATAATGCACTGTTAGCATGGTTATGCAGCATTCAGAACAAAGCTTTTTTTTTTGCCTGGCAGGCTTGAAATGTAGACAGAAACACTTGAAGTCCTTCTATGCCCAGATAGGGAAATAGGCCTCCTGAGAAATACTCTTCATTTGGATTTTAATATGTTAGTAGCTCATGCTTCCAAACCATTTTCTTCTCAAAATTTAATTCCAGTACATCTCAAGAGTTGATAACATCCTGGTTTCTTTTAAGTAATTGAAAACCCAAGGAAGTTGTCAGTGACAGGGAGCTAAAGGAACTTTTCAGACAGGTTCTTAGTTCAAAAGACAGAAGTATCCTACTGTAAAATCTCAAATCACTTCTATGTATCATATAAACAGCTTTGGGCATTAGCAGTAATGAAAATTCTGCCACCTGTTAGATGAGGGAATCACCTCTGACTGCAGGAGAGTCAGAACAGAACACCCTAATGAGGGGCAATAGTGGCACATTGCCAGCTACACTCGTGAAAACCGTACCATTCCCGTTTTGGACTTGGAACGGTAAGCAAAGGAGGAGACAAATTTCAAAACCTTTGTTTCAAAATGGAAATATTCTTCTAACATTATGTGTGCTTTATATATGCAGTATTCCGTTACTTACTGGTGATTATAATAGAAAATCTTCTAATTACGAACTTAATTAGTTCACCTTTAACTGCCAGTCACTGGATAATTGGCCCTTTTCTAATAGGCACTGCAGCTCAGGTATGCTAAAATGACTGTTTCTCAGAATAACTTACTGAAAGTAAGTTATTTTTGGAACTCATTTGTAAGAGAACTTAATTAACTATTCCAGATCGTTAGGGATACTGCATTGCGGTTTTTAATCCTTTGACAGGTTCCTCCAGTTATATTAATTCATTATAGTTATTTTCAACTTTCTTGGCAGAAAAGGGTGAGAAAGAAGCGTGAGCCATTTCTGGCTTTCTGTACAAAGTAGCCAGTACTTCCCTGAGAAGAAAGGCAGCTTTGGTGAATTTTATTGTTTCAGCTGCTGCAGCACTATAGCAGAATGTCTTGGGGTAATCAGCTTGAGAGATTATGCCAGTGTCTTTTGTCCACTGGTGCGTATGGCAGAACCTTTTAAGAGAAGTGACAGTACACCAGAGCTATTTCATCAGGTGAGTGAAAGCGAACAGATTTTCTCACTGAATATATTCCAAATAATTTGAAATCAGCATATTTTTGGGTAAAATACAGATTTGTTTTAAAACCCCACTTTATTAAATCAATTTTGACATGTTTCACAAATTCGGGGAGCCAAATCCCACTTTTTCGTTTGTGCAAATAACTACAGATGGAAGTAAAAATTCCAGTTTCACTAGCAAATGAAGCAGACCCTGGTCCTGCAATGTCTTATGTAACTTCAACTTCAAACAAGCCTGACTTATAAGTGGGAATTTGTTTTTTGAAAGCTGTAAAATTGAATGCAATGCAACCGTCTGCTGAAAAAATCAGCAACATTGTATCAGAACAGATTAATAATAACAGACCTTTGAGAAGATAGGGGACTTCAGAATTATTTTTTCTAGATCTCCTAACAATGCTGCTTAGAAATGAGCTTTATAAACCTTTAAATATTTCTTACAAAGCTATGTGATTAAAGTGATTGATTTTATGACGTTTCCATTTTCCAAAGCAGTAATTTATGTACATGATTTCTGGAGTTTGCATGTATCGTTGCTAAGTATTGTAAATGAGCATCTTCTAAGTGCTCACAACTACTAGCTGAATTATTCTTTATTGTAATAATAAAAAAATATTTAACTCAAATCTGGAAAAAATAGAGGTTAGATAGTATAATTTTTCTTTTAATAAATTTAATATCTTTCTTCTGTGTTTTTTACAGTTCCTCAAAGGTTTATCTTCTACTAGTTCACGTAGTATGTAGTATTGTTTCATTCGATTTAGCATTCCCTGCTTAAATCTCTAAGTAGACTGGATTTACAGTTTTAATTCAGAACAGGGCTCCATTACTTTCTGAACCAAAAATAAAGCCTCAAACCCCTACAAAAATTCCTGTGCTTTCATCATAATTTCACATCTAAGTCACCCTCTTTCAGATCACCTAAGATGCTTTGAAGAGCAGAAAGGGCTTTCTAGGAATTAAGCATTAAGTTATTCTCACTAAACTAAAAGGAAATCCAGCTGTCCTGTAAGTAATCCCAATGTAAGTAAAATATTTTGTCTCATAACTGCTGGCCTGTGCTCGCCAAAGCAAGAACTGAAGATTTTTTAAAAACAAAACAAAACAAAATAACAAAAACCACCACCAAAATAAAACAAAAACAAACAAAAAAAACCAAATAAATCACAAAAAAACCACAACTACTTTTGGTAATTATTCCTATGCAGAAAAAATTCATATTGTGATTACTTCACAACTACTTATCAAATAAGTTTTATACTGATCATCACTTCTTAACTTTTCAAGTGTATGTAGGAAGTCATCATCACCTTCATATCTACCCATAATTATCCACTTCTCTTTTACAAGTTCCAGTGACTTACTTTACAAATCACATGCAGACTCAAATCAACTGAAAAAAAAGTGTTGTTCTGAAACTGTTTCATGAGCTGTACATAAAAATCTTTTATATTTGCCTAATATGACATTTATTTTTGCACATTTATTGCTATAAACAAAATGCTTTTTCTTAGAATATTTTCTTCCATCTTTTCTCTTCCTGGGAACTTCAGGCTCAACAGTTTGTTGGCAAGGAACATGTTATTCAGAGACATGTGTAAAGCTCGATTACTACATTGTATAATATCACGTTACAGAGGACTGATAAGTTAGCACTCACAAAGCATAAAGCATACCCTTCACCCAGCCCTGAGGAACAAAGCCTTTTGTCAGCTGCGCCGGTTGCTTCAAGTAAATTCAATAGGAACCACAAATGGGTTCCCGGTCAGTGCTAATTTACAGGATGGATTGTAGGCAGCAGTGGTGACAGCACAGATGAAACACTTGAGCAGGGCATCACGGAGGCTCACTCAAAAGCTCTGCACTTGTTGACCCTGCACACCATGCTCCAGAGAGGCATGGGCAACTAACAGCAGAGCACCAGTGTTTTATTGTCCCTGGTTTGGACCCACAGGCCCTTTGATTCAAATCATGAAGAGCCAGGGGGACCTCTGCTACTCAAAACACTGCCGTGATATTGCCAGCTATGGTTTTATCTGGTGCTACAAGACGAAGCTAAGTCTAGGGAGATACTTTCATTGGCAGAACTAACCCACAGATTTCTTTAGAGACTTGGGAGAAATTGCATCTGGATTCAGATTATGAATAGTCCTGGGTATGCTTGCTATTGATTCAGCCTGCAAACCCATAGTGCCTGTTGTATATGTAACAGCGCGACTGCTCAGACAATTGGCCTGAAGTGGCAATCTATGACGAGATTATATTTTTGGTCTCCAGAAGCTGAACCCTACGGTTCAGCGGCGAGGGGGCAGGCCTTCAGGGCAGCAGCGGCTTTTCCTCCCGGCTCGCCCTCGCTCCCGCCCCTCGACACGTGCTGCTGGGGGACGCTGCGCAACTCCGGAGTTCCCTTCCTCAGCCACCTTAGGAAGTCGAAGTAGTGCCGTTCTCTCGCGCACCGCCCCACACCGGGCGGACACGTAGCACCGCCGGTTCCTCGAGCAGCTTCCCAAGGCGGCTGGGAGCGATACTCCGGGCTCCGGCTCCCGCAGCCGCGCTTCCGACTGGCCCGCGGCGATTTCTGAAGCTCCGCTGCATCTCCTCCCCTCCTGGCCTCCCTTTCCCGGCCTGCGGTGAAGCGGGGCTCTGATTACGCTCCGCAGTCTCGCCGGCTGGGGAAGGGAATGGACCGGACACCTCACTACAAAGCAGCAGCTCAGAACTGGTCGTCTGCTGTTCGCAGCAGACAAGAAAGAAGGCGTCGGAAGATTACAGTAACGTTGGCGTGATCCCGCCTGCCACACACAGACGGCCCCGGCAGCTGGCGGCCCGCCGGGGCCTACTCGCCCTGCCCTCCATAGGCGTCCCGCTCGTTGCCTCCACCCCGCCCTCATCTGGGCTGCACCCGGTGTCTGCCGCCTCGAAAGGCAGGCAGGGTTACGGCAGAGGCAGCGTGGTCGCGGCAGAGGCACGGCGTACCTATCGCAAACGGAGAAGTGGCTGCCTGCTGTGCCGCCCAGGTTACTCAGGCAGTCTCCCGGCCTGCCCCGGGAGGAGGGTCCACGGGGGGAAGCGGCCAAGCGGTAGCAACTGAGGCGCCGGCAGCGTGCACGGTCCAGCGTGGCTAGGCGGGCTGGGCTCCTTACCCTCTGTGTTTCGCTGCTGTCACGCACCTATTAGCGTAACAGCCCTGGGTCCGTGAGCAACATGAGAGTAGTGGCTTTAATCAGGTAACGGGCTGAGGGAGCGCCCATGTGGGCAAGCGAGGGGCGTCTCGCAGGAGGAGGGAGGGCGCGGAGAAAGGTCGAACTCGTTCACCCGTCAGTCAACTCGCTCGGGAGCAGCCCGGGGTTGCGGTATACCCAGGGCCGCCTGGCAGACGCTCCTGCCCCGGCCCTTCCTGCCCGTGAGTTTCCTGCCGCCTCCCCCCGCTTCGTGGAGCGGTCGGGCTCTGGCAGTCTTTATGCGCTCAGCTGGCTGCAGCTCTCTGCTTGCTGCCCCCGGGCTGCCTGCTTCCAAATGCCAAGGTGAGGCGAAGCCTTTATTGCCTGTGCGGAGCGTGAAGCTGTAACAGCGGCTCTTATGCTTGTCCCATATTCCCACCTAACTACTAGTGTCTGTTAAAAAAAAAAACCAACCAAAAAACCAAAAAACAAAACCCAACATACAAACCAAACCAGCAACCAATAAACAACACCCCCAAATATTTTCCCCGGTCGTCTGCTCCTCATGCGGTGTACCGAATTACCCCGCGTCCAGCGCGGAGGCGCTCTGGGCCGGAGCCACCGTAGAGTCCCCGGGGAAGCAGGGCACTGCCGAGTGCCCCGTGGTTAGGGGGAGTTCTGCTCATTTGCTCTTGAATTCCGAGGTCCTTTCTCTTTCCAAATATTTTCTCAAGATAAATTTTCTCAACTCTTATAGTTGAGAAAAAATAGATTATTCTAATAAGTATTTTGAAGGAGATTTCATTTTGCTCATTAAAAAAAAAAAAAAAGGAAAAAAAAAGCTCACTTTTAAATATAGTTGGGACACAGCTTTGCCTCTCACGGGCTGCTGTATTTGTACCTGCCACACTCCTGCTGCTCTTCAGCAGCTTCTGCCATGCTTGTACTGTAAATGGCTTTTTTGGTGTTTTTTTAGAAAGTTGTTAACATTTTATAACAAGGGCAGGTGTGTTCGTTTCTTAAGAAGTAAAAGTTAATGAGAAAAGGTAGAAAAGGTAAATGGAAAAGGTCTGCGTAGATGTAAGCAGTGTATTTTTATTCTTAGGTGCAGTATTTGTTTACTGAAGGCTTAACATCTACTGTATTAGATTCTTGCAGGCAATATCTAATATCAAACCTTGATGAAATTGAACAATTGCAAATAATTCCAAATATAATCCAAAGAGAAAAAAAAACCCACAGAAAATGTCTGTATTTTTCAAGATTTACTTAAGTACTGGGTAGAAAATTAATCTTTGGTGCTTTTTCTTGTTTTGTCTCCCAGGTTTGTTTATTTTGATATTCTTTAAGCAGAAGAATGTGTTAAAAGGCAGGATGAAATAAAATCCTAAACCCAGGTTTCTAACAGAATTGCTATTTTAATGGGCAATTTTACGAGGGTGGATTTAGTTTCAGTAATAGTTTTAAGAAGAGTTTTAAAGAGACATCAAACACATCAAAGTGTCTGAAATCTTTGTAACAGAGCTAGCCTCAAAGATCAGAGAGGAAAAAAAAAGTATTTGAAAAGTGCTTGGTGCTTTTGAAAAGGTCAAGATTATATGTAAAATAACTGTAACCTGTTCCATTTATTTATTTATTTATTTTCTAAATTTTGGCCATACTTAAAGTCTTGCTTTAAGGTGGTATTTATGGTGTAAACACTTTATTGTGTTTCGTGCTAAATCATAGAGATTTTAAAGCAAATCTTCTACCTGAAATACAATGTTTTATAACTCTTTAATTCTTACAGAATTTTCTTAACTATAAATGGTTACATCTGTAAATAGAAAGGACATTTGCTCATAAGTATTTTATAGACCTGTATCTTTATGGTTACCATAAAGATTTGTTTGTAAATTTACTTTTTAACATACTTACATCATTGTCCAAACTAACCCTGGCTGTAGCCTGACTTTGTACAATTTCATACAGAGAGGCCTTATGGTTTTTTTTTCTGTGATGAGAATTGAGAGCACCCCTTAGGCTACATCAGTACCTGCCTTAATCCTTCTTTGAACTTTAATTTGTTGTTGTTGTTGGTTTTATGTTTGTTTGTTGGGGTTGGTTTTTTTTTGTTACAATGTATTAGACACCAGTCAGGCTGGAACTGTGCCAAGTCCACCTTCCTCCCACAGCATGGACTGTTGGACTTCATTGCTCTTAACTGTCATGTTTTACACCTAGATTAGAAGACCTTGTAGGTAGGAACTCTTGTATTTTGTTCCTTTGTACAGATAGTATTTTAGCACCATTATAACAGTAATACAGAAAATAAATGACAGTACAGAAATGGGATCCAGTGAGCTTTCTACAAATTTTGATCGAGTAATTGATGGTCAGATGTGGTAAATCTTAATGTAGCATGGTCTTAACATGTCTCTTAAAAATCATAAAGTAACTGAAAAAGACTAATAGATTTAGTGTTTCACCCTTTCAATTTTTGATTAAAAAAAAAAGTAATATTGAAATGCTGTAAACACGATAGGCTGTTCTACTGTCATACAATTATTTTTCTGAAGCTGTGTTTGGAGCTGAAATCAGAACTAGTTGGAGGCTTTTGTTTTTTAGAATCAAGTAATTCAGAATGAAAAGAGTCTTTGTCTCATTATGAATACTACCTACGTTTTCAAGCTATCAAGCACAGTATCCAGAATTAATGAATGTGATTTTTAAATTTATTTTTTTGTCTGTAAATTAGAAGAAAGTTGAGGGTATGCATAAGAGTAATGTCAGCTAGAGAAGGAACCTTATAGCACTGAAACAAACAACTGCTTTATAAAAATCTGCTAAGTATGAAAGGGTACCGTGTTACTTACACTATTTCTTCTTTAGATTTGAGTTATACATCAAATTAAAGTCAGCATACAGAATTTTAGCATGGATAGAAGCAGCAATTGATGGTAATACCTGTACGGTTACGTTCCTATAATGCATTTTCAAGCCCTTGCATAGAGGGCTAGTTAGAAGTGGGAGCTTTACATCAGAAATGAAGAAATGTGTTAGAAATAGTATGGTCAGAAGAAAACTGACAGTCTGTTGTAGCAAGGACTGCTTGTACTATCTCTTCTCCTGTCCATGGC
Source organism: Ceyx melanurus (assembly GCA_024611195.1). Classification (NCBI taxonomy): domain Eukaryota; kingdom Metazoa; phylum Chordata; class Aves; order Coraciiformes; family Alcedinidae; genus Ceyx; species Ceyx melanurus. Next base: position 16,569 of record JANHGL010023285.1, on the reverse strand, counting down.
TCAGTGACTCTGAGCCAAGACACAGTTTTACAGGGTTGGTCTAGATCTCTTGAGTTCCTGCTCTGGACTGCTTTTTGTGCCATGGCATTTAAAGACGCTGCGCAGAATCTCCACCTGCAGTTGTAGTTTGAAGGCTGTAAGTCAGTGGATTTTGTGAGCAGTGTGGATTTTAGAGCACACTTATTTTTATTGTTAGACTGGAATATTTATTTTGACAGTGATTAAAGTCCATGAAAATGACTATATTTCAGTTACATATTCTTTCCTTAGTAATAATTGAAAAGGTTCCAGTAGATCTTCAATGAATGTCAAGATTGTGTTCTCTGTGTTAGGAGTATCATCTCTTGGCCTCAGAGAAGAATATTTCTGGTTTGGGTTTCTGTGAGTTTTTTGTTTGTTGGGTTTGCGGTTTTTTTTGTTGTTGTTTGTTTTGTTATAGTTGTTTTGTGTTTTGTTTTTGTTTTTGTTTTTTTTTAATCAGCAGTAATTCTTCTAATTTACAGTTACATGCAGTGGGATTTGTATGTTCAATGCAATGTCAACTGAACCTACTGCCTATGATAAATACATCTTTTGAGAGTGGGAAGTATGTTTAAAATGTTGAAATTTCAGGCAGAGTATCCCACAAAGGCTAAATGTTATTCCTGACAGTCTTCATTTAAAAACATTACTAATGATGGCATCTCTCTGGAACAGATAATTAATACAAGTTTTCTAGTAATGAGTACAGGGTAATTAATCTCCTGAGTAGAAGACAGTCCTTGTTCTAAAGGGAACATTCTGGTATAAGTGTCTGTTCATGGTCACTCTCAGATAAGTAATAAGATATAGAATGGGATATGTGCTTTATGGATACTGTGTGTAGGCAACATGCATATATAGTAAACATAATGGTGAAAACCTTTTCCTTAATATTTTGTTGTTGTTGTTGTTTTTGTTTTTTGTTTTTTTTTGTTTCAGAATTTTATAATCGGCTTTGATTATACTAATTTTTAAGTAGTTAGGCAAAAGTCATAGGGGACTAAAAATTTACCAGTACTTTTAATTGCCTCCATTTTTCTTACAGTGGTGGGAAGGACAGCTGTTATAATATGATGCAGTGTGTTGCTGCTGGGCATCAAATCGTTGCTCTAGCCAATTTAAGACCTGCTGAAAACACAGGTATGAAAGCCATATTTCTTACAGATTTTCTTTTTATATTGTAAACAATAGAGGTAGAGCTGCACCTCAATGAGTTTCCTTTATATGTTTTTATATAGTTTTGCACATCTCCAATATGCAAAATAGAAAAGTTAAAAGAAGTAGAAAAAAGAAAATGCTATGGAGATGTATTACGTTAATTTTTTCCTCAAAGGGGAAAAAAACCACAAGAAGATCAGTAAATGAAAGACACATAACTTGAAAAAGGGAGAATGCAAATATTCTTGGAGGTAAACAAAGGGATTGCATGAGTTCAGTAGTGCAAATCGTAAAAGGTGGTAGAGGATATAATAAAACAAAATAAATACTATATTTCTGTAAATGCTTTAAACTGGCATAACCATTCCATCTGCCAAAAATATGCAAGTTTGCTGCTACACATTCATTTTTAGCCTTATTTATCTTACTGTGTTCTAGTCCAAGATTTGTGAACTGGATGGAGGAATTGATCTGCATTGGAACTGACCTTTATACACTTCTTTTTCCTGCCTTTTTCCTTCCTTTTAGCTCAGTCCAGTTTTCTGACCAGTTCCTTACAGGCTGTACCTAGACTTATTTCTGTGAAAGATAGGGTAGTCTGGTAAGGTGAGAGGGTGAGCTGAGTGCTCCTGTGTTGGGCTAGAGCAGAAATTGAACTTGAAAAGGAAGTGAGTAGTTTCCCAGTTGGTAGGAGAGAATGTTAAAGTATGTTAACATAGGATAACTGTTCAACATATGTTAAAAAATTAATTATTATATCTGATAATTGTGTGGTATGAAGATGCATCGAAAAGGAAGAAGGAAAAAGGGCACAACCATCAACAGTGAGTCATTGAAGTTAGATGCTAGGGAGTAGAGAAACAATTTATTTTGGGGTAGCTAGATCATAATGATCTCTAATCTTCTTGAAATATGTTGTCTTTAAACTAATTTATCGACATCAGACATGTAGAGTATTGTCATTACAATCATAAAACGCTGTCTTTAAGTGTGTAGTTGGAAATTCTGTGGATAGTTAATTGAGGTGCTTCAGGCTATAGCAAATTCCATGCCATTCATTTTGTTTTATCTTGTTGCCTGGAGAGTCTCAATTAATAACAAAGCTGTGTATTCTGAACAGAATATCAGTTGAAAGACTTTGTCATATTAATGTATGTTGAAAAAACACTTGAGATTTCTTCTAAATCTACTCTTCTGTTCTAGGTTGGTTAGTTGTCATTATGTGTTTGGATTAGCCTGTTTTGAGCAAAAGCGTATCTGTTGTATGACAACAAACGTGACATGACCTAATTGTTACATCATAAATTAGTTATCTTGATCAATTTTACAGACCTTTTTTCTTTGCAAGATTTGCTGGGTAGGTATACAGTAGAGATGCTAAGAGATGCTAGATGTGTTTGTAAATTAAGAGAACTTCTAGTGTTACAAATTAGCATTACTGCAGTGAACTGTGTTAGATTAATAAACAAAGTGGAGATTCGCTAATAATGATGTATTGCTTTATAAATCTGTTAAAAAAAATCTGAAAGATTTTATATAAAAAAATTTATCATTTAGTTTGAGATTTAATTCTAATCCATTATGCCTACATTTTAGCTTTCTGGTTTATGCAAATGCAGCTACATTTTTCTCCTGGTTAAGGAATTATTGGCAAAGAATTGATTTCATTTTGAGCTTTATTTTTAAAACAGTGAAGGTAGAAAGGGCCTGGATATTGCAATAGATTTCCTTTTATTTTTGTATATTAATGTATATCAAAACATGATAGCGGTCTAATTTTATTCTACGTAAGCAAAAATAATTTTTCTAGATGACCATGATAAGAATTTTACCTTACTACTACTACTTACCTTACTTACAACCTACTGCTTATTCTTAGTGTCGCAATACATTCCAAATTGCTTGCTCTATGTTGAAATGATCTGGTTTTGTGCCGCTGTATTTCTATTAAAATTACCATATAAATAGAATCAAAATTGGACCATTATGAGGTTTTTGGGTGAGGCAGGGACGAATGCTAAAGGAGAAATAGACACTACTGTTCACAAACAAGCACCATGTTTGTGACAGGTGTCTTCCTCTCCAGATGTCTGTTGGGTGAAAAAATAAATTTATTTTTCTTTCCATGTTTCTAAGAGTTACTGCCACCAACATCTGTGAACTGAAAGATATTCGCAGCTAGATTTTCTTAGTGCTTTGTAATATTGTGATTATCTATAATGGCTGAAATAACGTACCTAATATGATTGTTTCTTGTGGCAGGACAGACTGATGAATTGGACAGCTATATGTATCAGACGGTAGGATACCATGCCATTGACCTATATGCAGATGCATTGGATTTGCCACTCTATCGTGGCTTCATAAAGGGTACTGGTGTAAATACTGGAAAAGTGTATACCACATGTCAGGAAGATGAGGTTGAAGACCTTTACCACCTCATTAAACTTGTTAAGGTATGCCAAATTAAAATAAATAATTGTTGACAATTATATTGCTTAACTCATTTATGACTTTAAGTAAATGATCCACTAAAGTACTTAAGGAAAGCTTTAAGAAAAACAATGAACATTTTTAGAAGTTTTATTTCTGTTCCTCAGTTTTTCCTGGCACTGTATAAAATATGCGTAACTTTATTCCTTTTTTTCCCCCAGTGTAAATCCCCATTTCAAGTCAAACACTTACTCCTATGTGATAAAATTACGAGTAACAGGTGCTTGGCATATATGAGAAAGATATAATTATGAAAATTATCTATAAATAAAATGTAGTTTCATACTTGAAATAATGCATTGCTTGATTACTGGAATGAGAGATCTTCTGGGTTTTATGCATTTATAAATGTGGGGAAAGTAATGTCTAGACACTTCCATTTATCTACAGTTATTCCCTGTAAACCAGAATCTATTATTCGTTTGTATGTCACAGATCATTTACAAAGTATTATAGAATATTTTACAATGATAGTTTTGTTTTTGTTGGCCATGTAAGTATATTATAATAAATAATAGCAATAACATATATATATATATATTTAGCTATAAAACCAATTAAATGGAGATAGTGACTGCATTTCCTAAAAGCCTTGGAATTTATTCTCTTTTCCGAAGTATTTTATGTAGTACTTCATACTGCTTCATATTTGAAATAAATAGAAAACCCACCATTTGCTCCAGAGGTTTTACACAAAATTTGAGTCAATATGCTATGTCTATTCCAGTTAATTTCATTGATGACTGCAGTGCACAGTAATAAATGAATACAATGGTAAGAAAAACATATTAATTGCTATTTAAAAAAGTAAATAAACATGTTTAGTTTTATTGATCAAATTGGTAGACTACTCTGAAACTTGAGCTAGAGATATTTGTAGTCTTCAGGTATTGAACGTGTAGATGAGGTGCTTAGGGACATGGTTTAGTGGTAGACTTATCAGTGTTAGGTTAATGGTTGAACTTCATAATCTTAAAGGTAATTTTCAACTGCAACGATTCTGTGGCTCTGTGAGTGTGCTTTAGAGTGCTTCTCAGAGATTTTAAATGGAATGTGCATAACATGCAGTACAGGAATGGAAAGAAATATAGTACAGCAGTTTGAAATTATTTTTAAACCATGATAGTATTAGAAATTAGGACTAGTTTATGCTGTCTCTTAAAACTGCATGCTAACAGCTTTCTGCCACTGGGTTAGGTAATAAATTACTGATCAATTTAATTAAAAGTGGGCAGATTAGTGGCAATTAAGATGATACTTCCTTTTCAATTCTTTCTGCCTTTGGAGAAATGGATTCCTAACATAAATTAATGCTAATGTTAAATATGGACAACTTCTGCATTGTAAGTTTACTATATGATATTTTAAAGACATAAATGGAAACAATATACTGCTTTTATGTTAGAGTTTGGGTGACCATGTCTTTATAGTCAAAACTATCTGTGAAATTCTGGTGCAGAATTTTCAGAAGTCTTCATTTTGGGATGAGTAATTGCAAAACTATTAGGGGAACATACAACTACAGCAGCTTTAAGTCTTAGGATTTTTAGATATAAGAAAAAGACAGTAACTTTTTCTTCTGTATTAACAGTAACTTTGAAAGTTTTATATTTTTTATCAGATTTTTTTTTATAATTGCAGTTTTGTAGCTTTATTATGTAAGTCAGTCTTAATTGCTGAGGATTTTGCTTTAGGGTTTTTTTCTTCCAGTTGTTAATTATTTTAAACAGAGAACTCAGTTTGCTTTCTCTTGAAAGGAGGGAAGGAATTCTGTGGAAGCCTTTTCCAAATGCATACTCAAGTGGATGTTATTTCAAAACACTGGTCAAACTAACATAGCTCATTTTTTTCTGTCAAATGGTTTGGGCCTAAGAATACAGGTAACATGTCTAGATCAAAATCTCACAGCATGCCTCACTTTTAGTTTGTAAAGAACGTTTGTATTGCAAGTACTTCTCTAGTAAAAAGTTAAAACATGACAACGAAAAACTAGTATGAATTAAAAAATATTTGATGTTTTTAAAAATAATAATTGGATTATTTTGTTGTTGTTTAGATTTTTAAAATGGTAAATATTCCTTTGAAGTGCTAGGAAACCCAGGACGACAGCCCTGTTCTAGTTCCTGGTACTCAGAAAGTGATATTGACTGCCAATGACTGTAAATCTGCTAATTTTATTGTCGCAAACTCAGATGACTTACACATACGGGAAAAGTTATAGTTTTAGTTGCCTTATGCTCTAGTTTAAATACTGTATTGAGTATATACTGTATTCATGTGATGTCTAAATATATCTTATTATGCAGTCCTCACCTGGTAGTAGAATATTTACTTTGCGAGACATGTAAATCCTGAACTCTAAGGAATAATTTCATCTATTCTCCATGTTATTGAATAGGGATTACTGCTACCCTTGTTTATCCATGTTTATTGCTTTGCCTATTGGAGATTTTTCCAGCAAAGCATGTAAGCACCAGAGTTTTAGTTATCTCAGTTATCCTTCAGGGTTTTGTTATGGTACTATCTTTGAACCAGGAAATGTGTTGGAAGACTGTGTTTCTTTCCCTCTATTAGAGACTGGAGCATGGAGGCATTTTTAATGAAACTTTTCTACAACATACTTCTCAATATAGGCAGTTTTTAACTGATTTCTCCCTCTTTCAGTGTAATTATTATCTAGTCCAAATACACGGTTGTTTTATGAAAGCACATACAGAAGTGGTGTTAGATGGGTTGAATGTTGGATTGTTTTCTATGTCTCCTGGAACTATGTCTAAATTTTGTTTTAGGGTAGTGGTTGTAACAGCTTCCAGACTTTACAAACCAATAAAAGATTATTTATTTAAATTCTGGTCTTCAGTAGACAGTTCTCTCTTCTTCCAGTTTTCTTGTGTTACCTCTTCTGCTCTGTGAAGGCTTTGCCTTTATTTGTTCAGTTGCTGCTGCTGTAGTGATTTTTAGAATTCTTGAATGTCATAAAGATGTTTTCTTTATATGTTCTTTCATCTTTTTCAATAACATTTTTCATTACTTGAGTTTTTTTAAATTAATACTTCAAAAAAGATTTTATTTATTAGTTTCTTTGTAATATATTTCCCCGCTGTTTATTACAAAGCATGCAAGTTGATTTTCAGTGCATTTACAGTTTTAACTTGATATTTTTTGTCAGGGTTCTTTCTGTGGTACATTTGGTCGATTCAGAACCTGCAGGTTTACAAAAAAAATTAAGGGTACATTTGAAAGAAATTAATATATTAGATCTCAGTACTGAAGGATTATTAATTATGATATCTCCATTGATAATCAGCTATAAAAATAATAATTCATGTTGGATATATTGAGTATATGAAACATTTGAATAACAATAGCCTTTGCTTGTGGCACTGTTTCATTTTATCAGTAATATGGAAGGGGAGAGAAAAAAAATATTTCCAAAATATCGCCACATTCTGGGGCAGTGATCTTGCAACTCAGTCGCTAAGAGTAAGTAACTTAGTTTTTAGTTAAAGCAACAAAGAATTTAGTAATATAGAGTGACTCATAGTTATTTTTTAAGAACAGGATTATGATTTTTGAAATGGAACCAGACTGATGTTTGCTGAAGACAGGAATACTTCCTGAGAGTGAAAAATGCAATAGCTGTGTAATTTGACATGTTAAGATGGTATTTTTGTCTCAGAAAAAGTACTTTGGCGGTGCAGATTCAGGTGGAATAGAGGTTATTTAGGTTCTATCATTATTCAATGAAACTCCCTAAGACTTGGAGTTCTTCAGGAAACAGTTCTTTGGGATTTGAGATGAATGATGAAATACAAGGCTATTCTGTGACCTTTGGATTGGAAGTAATTCCCCCATAAAAGATAGCTTCTTGTTATTGTTACTGCTTATGGTAAGGAAGCGATCTTCCTCTTATCTTTCTCTGGAATTTAGCAGCTGTGGACAGTGGGAAGAATGAGTTCTTGGGTTGAGTCTGGTGATTGACTTTCTCTGGCTTTTGTACAAACATCTAGATGCTCCTAGTAGAAAAAGCACATCAATAAATGTTATGTAGTATTCTATTGCAGTTGTTTCTTCACTGTCTTCACTGTTATAAAATGCATTTAAAATATTTAGAAATAATCATTTAGCTTTCAGGTATCTATTTTTTATCAGCTCTTGGCGGTCCTTGTTACTTCTGTAGTAGTATTTAAATTATGAAGACTAATAGTGTATTCTGAATTCATACATATAAGGTTTGCAAATTTTCTTACAAGACTCAAAGCTTAAAAATTACTAGTTATGGAATCCTGATTGACTTGAAGAATCTGAAATCTGAGGACCTCAGTATGCTGTTCATCAAACTATTTTTTCAGTTTGTAAGTTCATACAGAGTAGGTAGTTTCCCCCCCTCAGAAGTGTGTAGTGTAGTTCTGATTTTGTTATAATTTCTCATGTTTTCAGTTGAGAAAAATCTGATCTTTTCCATATTAACAAATTGAATTATTTGTAGATGTATGGAATAATGTACAAAGGTACATTTCTCAACATTTTTGAAAAAGATTATAGGTAAAGATTTTGCTTTTATGCTGAATTTCCAAAATAATGACTCCTTAACTTTTTCCAGTATATTTTAAGATTATTTCAGATCAAGAATACTGTGCCTTTGATCTTGATCTGATAGATAGATATATGTCAGCAATTGAAACATAGCATTTTTGTACAGCAAATGGAATTATAACATCAATATTGAAAAAAACATACTAAAAAATCTGGAGGAACAGCAGTGGATGAAACAATAACATTTATTTCTTGGGCCCTCTGGTACTCATGTTGATTAGATGAACATTTGGAGACTATCTCTTAGTACATTTCTGTTTGTCTTTAGATGTGAAAGTTGTGTGAACTTTCAGAATTTGTATGAAATGTCTACCTATGCTGTCAAGAAAGAAATTACTTCTTCCTAAAGTTAAGATTTTTTTTTACATATACAAAATATTTTCTTTAGTTTTTCATGTGGCATAGACTTAAGTTGTTCTACCTTTTATAATAACTAGAGATTTCTATATAAGAGTTTGAATTGTCCCCTTGCACTCATCATGTTTGATTTATTTTTTTTTTAATCAACTTATTTGGTTTTTTTAATTAATTCTGGAGTTCTGTAGTTTCCTCCAACTAGGGGGTGACCATTTTAATCATCAGTGAATAAAAGTGTGAATTAAGTGAAGAAGGTAAGAAGTAATTGCATAGTTGTCAGTGATTTAAGCAGTGTAAGAGTAATTATGTAGCTTGCTCTTTCACAAGACAGGGTTTGTTTAGTTGTTTGGGGTTTTTTTTTTAATTTTAAAATGGTATGGGAACAAGGAAATTTTATGATAAACAGGATCATCAGATATCTCATCTGAACCGTTCAGGAAGGGTCAATTTATTTATTTTTTTCCACAAGGGGATCTTGTGCAACATATTTAGGTAGTAGCTTACTGTGAGAAATGCTGAGCCCTATGTAAACAGGAAAGTCTGTGTATTTCTCCCTGCTAGGTGTGTAGAGTTGTTTTCACTTGCTCTCAGTCTTGTTGCGTTAATTTTGTATAAGCAGAGACAGTCAGGCTGGTGGTGAAAGATGGTAAGCAAGCCCGAGGGCTTGTTCTGGTCAGCTTTAAACCTCTGATTGCCCGGTTTTCCTAATTTCCCATTTCCAGGGCATCTCTAGCGTGACCTTGTCTGCTGAATATGGTGTCCTGGGTTGCAAGATTCTCACATGCATTTGGAAATGAGCAGCCAGGCATTGTTTACAGGACACCCAATGAACTGTGCACTCGCAGCAAGTTTGATAAACACACATTTCCTCCTTTTATCAGTGAGATTGCAGAACGTGAAGTATGAGTTTCCAGTTTTACTCATTCCTTTCAAACCTTTTCCTGTTTAAAAACTGAATCTCACTAATTGGATGATGATACATCCTTAGATTTTGTTTTGCTTTTTTAGTTATTTTTTTTTAATTCAGCATGCCGATTATTGACCCTTTATTTCAGTGACTACGTTGACCAGGTTTGGCATTTTCAGACAAAAGCTTTTCATTTGTTCAGCACAAGGAAGGTTCATCCCTATCAATGTAAAATGAATGCTAATTAACAGTAATGACTTCTAATCACTTTGCTTTTATATTCTTTTAGGAACTCTGCTATTATCCAATGTAATTAAGTGAAATGCTTGTATATGAATCAACAATGCTGTATTTCTTCTTTTGATTATATCGCTCATAATCAAGCTTTGAATAAATTACAATAGTAAAATTAGTTTTAATGTGCTGTATTGAACGGGGAGAAAGGAACCTCAAATATCTTGTTAAGTATCTTGAATATTTAGAGAGTTACTATTAACATTTTGGCATTTGGTATTGTAGTTAAATAAAAAAATACATTAAGTTGTTTAAATCAATTTTGTAAATGTTATCAAAACCTTTTTCATGGTTTCAGTTTTATGTAAGTGACATACATAGATGCAGCAGTGTAAGTAACAGCCCTGTTCGGATCCAATTGCACGGCTGTAGGAATTAACTACAATGTTTGTGAGTCAAAATGCAATTAAGATTTACAAAGAACAACCATTTAGCTGGAGAACTTCACCTGTTTTAGCCTAGTGTTGTAGTGTATATTTAGTTAATTAATGAGCATTTCTTTTATTAATACTATGTATCTAACAAACTTACTTTTACTTACATGCATGCAGCTTGCCTACCTACTAATCATATATGCTTCAAAAGGAGTATAAAATACTAGTGACATTTTATTAATATATGGAAACAATAGAATAAGAAAAAAAAATATTTTAGCAGAACTATACTTCTAGAAACAATGCTCTCAAAAAAACTATAGCTAAACAGATTATTGGATTGGTAATATGTTCAGCAATTTGAAACTAATCCTGATTTAGAAACATAATTAGGTTATAGACAAAACATATACAAATTTGAAATTAAGTGAAATTTTCCACTTAACACAGTTCATACAGTGCCTATTTGAAAGGCAAAGATGGCAAAATCCAGATGAAACCCATTTTTGACATGCACATTATTTTCTAGTTTTATTTATCTTTTATTAACAATTGAAACAATTACCTTAATCATTTACAAAGAACACCAGGTCTCAGTGTCTGTCAAGGAACTGGGGTCTTGCTTGGTAAATATATTTGAGTTGTTTGGTCTTGCAATTTTTTTAAAAATGGGGTTTTCATTTTCTGACAGTTTCCTTTCCTGTAGAGTCTTTGCATGCTCAGAGACACAATTCCTCCACAGTTACCATCATAGATCTTATGCCTATGGATGTGACTGAGCATCCACAGGCACCGTCTGAGATTTGATTTTGTTTGTTTTGTTTGTTCATTCATGTAGATGTAGACAATTTTCTGGTACATGTTTTGTTTGCTTAAGCATCATCTCTGTTAACATTTACTCTTTGGTTTATTATGACATTATTGCCTAACAGTTTGAAAATACCTTCCATGTAGCCTTTCCTCTTTCAATGTGGATTTGAGTCGGTGTTCATAAAAGTCTTAAGTTTTTTTGCTGTAGTACTGTAAATATGCTGCTTGTGGGTTTTGACACCACATTACTGAAAAAGAGTACACCTTTCTTCTCTACAGTTGCATTTAAATGGATGGTACTATCCATGTCTTACCTCAGTACTTTGGCATCTTCATCATGCTTTTTAAGGATAAAAATGAAAAATACAAAAAAATGAATTATTCTGTAATGAGGTAAATGTCTGCTTTATGTTATTTACACTTCTTATTAGGCAGCAGTAATAGATATTTTAAAATTTATCAGTGTTTAATGAAACATTATTGGGGTTAGTTCTAATGAAATACAGCCAAGGACAGGCAAGTTTTCATATGAATGAACAGTAAAACATTTCTCAAATTTGTCTTCATAAATATTTTTTTATCTCCAAAGCTCGTTCTTTGTGTAACAGTCATTTTTCTTTCCCATACAATTAGTAAGTTACCTAGCTGACTTATTTTACATCTCCCCCACACCTTTTATATGGATATATATATTTATATGGATATATAACATACAGCAATTCCGTGGTTACATTATTTTCTGCTGGATACTTATTGTTTCTGATCAGTACATTGAAAGTTAATTCTTCTGGAGAGACAGGAATTTAATTTAGTTTATATTGCACCAATATTAGCATTTTCAAAACAAAAGTGATTGATTTGTAACTTGTAATGAAAAGGAATAAAATGGCACTGGCCTTTTACACTGTAAAGGGACGGTACACTCTGGATATATTCTTTCTGTTGATATATTTTGCCCATGGAAGAATTGCGTAACAGTCATCGCTCATTTTCATATTGATTATGAGTAGGATTCCAGTAATAGGTTGCTGTTTGCAAAGGATAAGGCAGCACTATGATTAGTTGCCTTTTCCATGGAAAATACTACAAAGGAAAATGCCAAATATATGTGCTGCAGTATTCCTATCAGCCTGACAGTCTGTTATGTGAACATTTTTTTCAGTCCATTTTCCTTCAGAAATACAGCTTCAGTCGTTTTGCCTTATTATTGTTTTAGGTTTAATGCATTTGCATGCTCTCCTAACTCCGGATTCTTTCCTTAGTTAGTTATTTATTTTCCTGGCAGTCTTCTCTCGGCCCCGTCAGGGTTGTAACTCTTGAAAATTGGTGCAACACTGCCCTCTGTAGTTTCTCCCTACATGGTTACTACCTACAGCTGGCTTTGAGCATTCATGTGAAGAACAGGATGTTTAGACATATTTTTAGCTCTAACAAAAGTCCTTTTTTTTCTTAAGGAAACATTTTGATTTTTCACTGACTGCTTTACATGCCAGTAAGGGAACAAAAGACACTGTTAGGAGTCATCATTTAGGTTTATAAGATCTCTTGTCATTATCTCATTAAAATCTGAAATTTTATCAGGCATTCCGGGCAGTCATTAAAACTGGATGGGATTTTTCTGAATTGTGTAGGCTTTCCTAAAGTTTTTGTTTGAAGCAGAGCTTTGAAACAAATTATTTTTAAACTTAGTTCCTATGTGCTTGTGGCTTCTCCTAAACTAGATCTTGCACAGTCTGCCAGGGACTAAAGAACCAGCAGAACACCTAAGCTTTATTAGTGTTGTAGTTTTAATTCACACAGTGGCTGAAGTAATTGTTGTTCATTAGCATTGATTTGTCTCCAAACTAATTTAAAATTTAGATTTCTCTTTTACATCATTTTAACTCAAAATGCAAATAGCTTTTAATTCTGTGTGTTTTCTGTGGAAATTGTTTGACGGGTTCACACGTGTTCCCTGCATTTGCATAGATGCACATTCACACCCATACACTGCTATTTAAATATTATAAACTACAATAAAAAAGCATGACCTTTAAAAAAATTAATGCCTTAACTACAATTAGTTTCTTCTGTAACAGCATCATAAAGGTCACTGTGAAAAGTTAAATGGCTTTATTTTATGATGGGGAGTATTAATGCATGTGTAGAACACACTCCTAATGCACTTCTAGGAAATGAAAATCATAAGTCATTGCAGTAAATTATAGTTAATAATGTAACCATTGATGGCTATTCAAAACATTCCTCTATCTCTAATGATTTGTGTAAAACACATGAATGCCCACATGCCTTTGTCCATTTGGAACAGTGGATTGGTAAATGCACCAGCTTTCTACTTCTGAAGACCATTTTTTTTCAGTATAACAAGTGATAAGAATTTTGATGGAGTAAATAGCACATCACAAACCACTTCTTGCAGGTTTTGAGATCTGGTAATAAATGATGAAGGCTAATTTAAAATAAAATTAAGAGGTGAGATGCTTCAGTAATGTAGTGTGTAGAAGTTCAGATTTTTGACTTTTATGGGTAATCTCTAGCCTCTAGTCATATGATGTCTTTACTCTTTACAATGAGATTTTATATACTGAAGTGTTGCTGGAGGAACAACTATTGTGGCATAATGCGCACTCACTAATCTAGAAAAATACCCTATATTTACTATCCATTAACATAAAAGGATCACAGAAGTTAAAAAGGTAACTTCTTTTTGAGTAAACTACTTGTTCTACTGGCAAAAAACGTAATGATAAATTTGGTCAAAATGACTTCACTCTGAATTTAAGTGAAACTCTAAATCGAGCTTAATTCTTGCACTGATCGAATAGTTACTGATATTCTTAAATGTTGGGGCTTTTTTATTTTATTTTTGTTAGTGAACTTCATGAATGTGTTTGTTTTTTTTATGGTAAAACAAGTAATTGTGTTTTTTTCTACAGTATGGACAAACCACAATTTATTACAATTTTCAAAGTGATATTGAAAGTTCACATCATGAGGAAATGATGAGTATTAGAAAGATCAGGCAATACAGATTTCTACTTTAAAGTAAATAGCTATAATTTTAATCTTTTCAATGGAATTTACCACAGTTTGCTCTTTTTAGACAAATCTTGTCATTTAAATCAGTGGGAGACTTGCTTAGAAAATGAATTCTTAATTCAAATATTTTAATGAAGAAAACAAATGCAGCTATTTGTTTTAAGTGTGATCTGGTTGGCAATGAGAGCAACATTTAATTTTAAACCACAGCATTTGAGACACATCAGGTGGCCTGTATTTGGAAAAATGAGTAAAGTGTATTTTCTTGCAGTGAAACTAGCAATTTAAGAATCAGCATAATTAAAATAGTGATAAATGTGCATTACATTATTGGAGACAATGAATTACAGCTTTTCCATCTACTGAGAGCTGGCATAATTTACCAAGACCTGGGCAAAGGAGTGACAGAGCAGTCACTTCAGATGCTTACAGAAAACACTCTGTTTAGTCCTCATACTTTTATCTTTTTAGTTAAAATGTCAATTATGCTTTTAGCCCATCCTACCATCATTACCTCTCAAAATACCACACTTACTTTTGGCTAATTGGATTATGTGGTTCCTGTCTGAAAGATTTAATGAAGGAGAATATACAATTAAGATAAATCTGTAGTTGAAAATAATTGTTTTCAAATAACTACTTAAGAATGATCACTAAATTTTCAAATATCCTTTCATAAAATCTGAGGTGATGCAGGGAAGTTAAGGGTATTTCTAAAGGTCATCTTTAATAATTTTCAGTATTTATTTGACTCCGAAATCCCAAAAGATGTGAAGACTGAATGCTGGGACTATCTTTTGTATAGGAGATAGTAAATATGTATTCTGATTTGCTTGGTTAACAGTTGCATGTACTGTACACTAGTTATAATACAAAGATTAAATACTGCAATCTAAAATGGAACGTTATGTGACATAATGAAATACTGGCTTTCCTCATTGGAAATGTTTATAAGAATCTTTGTTTATGACCCTATGATGGTCTTTATTCTTAATTTTTAAGACCTTTTTTTTTTTAGGATGTTCTTTTAAAGACTTTTTTTCTTCTACTTTTAAGATTTTCTTTTTTTCTGTAGAACATGATCACAAGAGAAAGAGTCTTTGTTGGCATAATATTTTAGAAGAAAAAAATTAGCCTTTACTTTTTACTATATTATCTGATGGCATATCTGTATTTGTAACTACAAGATGATGTATAGGTAACGTTCTCAAAATGACTGTGATGTGTCAGTAGATATTGAGGATTTAGGTGCTAAAACCAAATGAACACTCTTCCTTCAAAGTATTTTCTTATGGACCTGTTTGTTCTACATTCCTTAGGCATTTTCATTTGCTGTCTTCTGTGTTATCCATAATCCTTGTCTGTGTGGTTCTTGATGTTGTTGTTCTTTGGTTTTTTTGGTTGGGTTTGGTTTGGTTTTTTTTTCCTTCTGTTGTGCTTATACAGCTAATTGCTAAGTTGTACTGCCCACTATAGGTTTTGGCCTTTTTTTGGTCATGTACTTTTGGTATCTAAAACAGTGATACTATTGCATTTCAGAAAGGCACAGTTTATTACAGAATATATAATGCATTAAACTACCTGGCATAGCTTTGTATTCTTGGCTTGCTTTATCTCCTGTGTTCCCTAGCCAGTGTGCCAGCACAAGGAAAGGATTAGTGTCTATAGATATGTAATATTTTGTAGAATGTGAGTTAACCCATCATGTTTGTGATTTTAGAGAGCTAGAGAACTGTTGGTTTATAATTGCTGGGATTCATTTATTAGTCTTTCCTGTCCATGTAGTCATGTTTAATTCTGCTATGATTTGTTTTATGAAGTCCAGTAATTCTTTTTTTCTTTCACATTCTTTCACTTTCTTTAGACCTCTTAAGGATTTCTAGTAATTTCAGTGTTTTTGTGCTACCATAACCCTTTTGGCCACCTTTAGGATTATCCTTATCCTTTGGAGACCAGTCCTATGTTTTTAAGGAAAGTCTAAATAGTGTCAATCACTATTTATTACCCGCTTGTTATCGTGACTTATTAATTGCTTACATCACAGAATCATCACCATTCTCAAAAGTATTGCTTTACAGAAATGGTGAATGGAACTGTGAAGGAATGATCAATAAATGCTTTCAAAGGAAGATTTACTCTGAGAGTTAGATTGTCTCTTCAATACTAAATCTGTGATAGTAATTATGAGATTATTTTAATATTTTGACATCAAGCAACTTGTTTGTCAAAATGGAAAGGTGCTGTTGTGTTTAACTTTTGTGGAGAAGCATGACTTAGGCAGTTCAGTTGTATAACATCAAATTTTGCAAAATTCAGTATTTAGTTAATTTTCCTGAATACTTATCTCTGACCCGAAAGTAACACAGTTTCATTCCCTAAGGAAAAGTGGTAAATAATCTATATAATAAATAATAAAAAAAATCTACTTCTCCCCATTCCTATTATCATAGAATCATAGAATGATTTGGCTGGAAGAGACCTTTAAGATCATCAAGTCCAGCCATTAACCCTACACTGCCA
>JANHGL010023284.1:71701-92153 GCA_024611195.1 Ceyx melanurus | reverse complement strand
AGGACCAGGAAGGATAACAGATCCTCTGCTGTTAACCAGACAAGTGGCTTCTGTTAAGTTTATATCTCACTGTTTCCGTCTCCCATTGCCCAATGCTCTCAACATAGTCCTTAGAAGTCCATTATATCTTTCAATCTTTCCAGAGGCTTGTGGGTGATATGGGATGTGAAGTATTCACTCAATGTCGTGTTTCTTCATCCAAGAGTTTATAAGGTTATTTCGGAAATGTGTCTTGTTGTCTGATTCAGTCCTTTCAGGACTACCATGCCACCACAAAACTTGCCTTTCAAGTAATATAGTGTTTCAGGCAGTGGCATGATTTACAGGGTATGTTTTGAGCCAAGCAGTAGCTGCTTCCACCATAGTGAGGTTACTACCACAATCACCCACAGTGTGGTTTTGGATGTGGTTTATCACTTCATCATAGAGAACTAGATTTGACAAATACATTTTTTTAGTAGTATGGTCTATTTGTTGAACTTTGCGTCCTTCTTCCTTCTCTCTCTGGTAGCTCTGAATCTGTGACTGAAAGCCCAAAGACCACCAAGACATGCTATATACTAATGTGTGAATGGTGAACATATCCTCTGATTACAGGTAAGAAGACATATACAGATCTAACAAATCAATGGACATAGGGGTAATATTTTTCATAAAAGTAAAGTTATTGTTAAATAAAGTTATTATTAAAGCTCCTGTGTTAGCTTTGAGGACAAGTGAAATTACTATCTACAGCAAAAACATGTTTCTACTTTTTTTTCATGGCTATCTTCAGCATAAACATGTTTCTAAGACACATATAAAACTAAATTCCTTATAACTTAAAAGTCAAAACCAGGTTTTAGTTATTGGTGCTCTAATCTGTTTCAAAAAAGTTATTTCAAAAGGAAGAGGGAGATTAAGTGGAAGATCAGCTCCAAGGATAGTGATAGCTGTTCCTGGAATATTCAGATGTTAATTGTATTCACCTTGGATCACATCTGAACTGCAGTGGGAGTTTAATCTCCTTTTGACTTGACATCAGTACGAAACCAAAACTATGCAGTCACTTTAGGTTCAGTGGTTCAAAATCAGTTTTCCACTAATAAACTCCCTGAACATTTAGGAAACTCTGGAGTCTTCTGTTCAGGCTCATTCCTAGACTGAACACAGAGGTGGATTCAACTTCAATTCCATCAATTTATTCAGAGACTTACATTAGATTCTGACAGTTAAAATTATCCAGATTCATTAAAACAGACAATAACGGTCAGTAATTCAAAGAGGGAGAAAGCAAAATATCTGGCGTTCCAACTGAGCTACATTAAGATCTAATAAACACTGACAAGAAGGTATCCAGACTGCTAATCAAAATAAATCTGAGGATTACTCTGTTCTACAGTGCTTTAAAGGAAAAAACTCTACAAATCAAAGTCCACATTAGAGCAGTATTTTGTGCTACAACACACTGCCCTTTAGTTTAACAGGACATCTCCTTTGTGGCCTTCCAAACTGTAGCCTGCTGGTCAGGGACATCGACAGCTACCAGTGTTGGCAAAGTTGCTGTGGGGTCCCTTGAAACAGTTCCATCTGGGATGCATGTATAATCCCCCTTCTCTCCAGAACATCATGCCTTGGGCTTCCATAGAGCAGGATGTTACTCTGTGTTTATATTTAATAACCTCCTCCCTTCTAGCCTCCAAGAAGGGAGGTCTAGGACATTATCCTATGGCTCAGGAGGGTTGGATTTAATTTGCTTGATTCACTACAGGCTTTTTGTTTGACCTGGGGCTAATCACTTTGGACTAAGGCCACAAGGGGATTTAGGTAGAACCCAGATCCTCGCCACTCTTGCTTATCCAATACTTAATTTTCTGCTGGTTGGCATGTGCGAAATTGCCTCAGCCCTGATTAGAGCCAGGCAATTTTTATGGAAGAATTCTTTGTTTGCTAAAAAATGCACTTTCGTGTTGATGGAAACTATCTGCAAATTTGTACCAGATTTGACCAATTGTTTCAGCCAAAAAAAAATATTGGAAATGTCAAGATGATTTGTTTGAACATTTTAAGGAAAATATTTTTGAAGCTGTTCCATTTTGAATAAATAATCAAATATTCAGTGAAGTAAAACTAGAGCCTGACTCACCCTCATCTTAGGTAAGAACCCCCAAAAGAGTCAATTTCTTGCTTAGTCTCAGTAACATCTAAGGGGACGTAAAGTAACATCTAACGGAATAGTTTCTTAGAAGAGAGACCAGACACATCTTACTCAAAGTTCTCTATGAATAAGAACAGCTTTTACACATTTTTTTTTTTTGATCAGACAGATAGAAAAAGTTAAAATTGACACCACCTTCTAGGCAAAAGCCTAAACATTGTGCACATTAACAACAATGTTGATGTTATTTTATGTCTCTAAGATGATCAAGGGTTATTTTTTCCATCCAATAATGCAAAATAGAGTTTATAATCTATCTGTTTTTTAGAGATAAGATGTTTTGGGTCTGAGGTCTGATTTTTTTCCCAGTAATTCTTATCATCCACTTACAGTTCTCACTTGAATCAATTAATTAGATTATGATTTTCTGATTGTTTGCAGTAATTTATCTATGACTTTTATATACTGTAATTCAGAGCTGGAAAGTCTATTGGGTGGAAGGAAAAGTAACTATTGGATTTTGTGAAGTCCCTCTGGATCTTTACACACTTGAGTGGCTTCTTTTGTGCTACAGTTTTCTGCAAATATTTTTCCTCACCTCCCAAAGACACCTTATGACCTTATGAGGCTTAAGAAGAATCCTGACTGAGTTGTTGGTTGCCAGTATATTTAAGGCACAACTCTTTCACCTAAACCTATGTGCCCAGTCGTGTTTGAGATGACCATACATATTTCCTGTCTTCTAGCACCTGCCTGGGAGGATATGGACTTTCTGTGGAAACTATACATCTGCCATCCCTATACAGAGGTACCGCATTCCCAGGCATGTCTCAAATATAATTGAACTGAACTCCAAAAACCTCCAGGGTTTTCCTTCACTAGGATCCTGGCACTCAAAGAAAAAGTTCTTAGGAGCACTGTGTAACTTCTAAAGTAAAAGTAATACCCCTAAATGCTCTGCAGGTCTGCAAACAATCTATGTGTTAGACAATCTAAGCCCTGTTCGTCAAATAGTTTTAACTCATTGTAAAAAACAGAAGTTCACTGCTTTATTCTGGGGAGACAAACAGGTGATAAAGGGGTGGGAGGAAGGGAGACAAGAAAGAAAGCCAAATTATTGCCTTCAACTTATGAACTATCAGAAAACTTCGGGTCTCACTCCTGAGCAAAAGCACAGCTATTTTTTTTTTCCTTCCTGATAGCTGGTTCTCCCACCACTGTTATTTTACTGTGCAGGACAACATTTAGAGCTTGTACATCTCTTGGTCAGTTTAACAAACATATTTCTTAAACTGACAAATAAAGTAGACTTAGTCTGAAATTCAAACTTCCTATAGTTCAGTGGAAACTGAGAAATTAATTATGCTGCATAAAACTAATCTGTCTTTAACTTCCTAATTCCTTTGTTATTTTATTCTCTTATAATTTTTTCATTCTCATATTTTTTCCATTTTCACATATTTTTTAAGTCTAAAAATATACAATTCTTTCCTGTTTAAGCATGTCCAGAGTATTAGAATGGATGGATATATGTAGGCACATATGTGTGATCTGCCTTCACTGTTACATGGTTCCCAGCAAACTAAAAGGATTATATGTCCACTCAGTATAAGGAACTTCAGAAGCTGCAGAACCTGACTTCCAGTCTAATCATCTCTGTTGCTTCCAGCACATGGATTCAATGAAGTGTGAGATGCTCTGTCTATAAAAATGTAGGATTAAAAACATACAGTACATTTTTCCCATTTATTAATAAACTTCAACAGACGTCTGTGCAGAGAACATACAATAGTCAGTCTACTTATGTGTAAATGGAGTCTCTCAGTGACTTCTGTAAGCTCATAAACTTCATTTATCTACACCCAGTAAGCTATTTTCAATGAAAGCTTCATTCTGAATGAACCCCTTATATGCTAGTTTTCCATATCTGACAAATTCATAATTTCTTTTCTAATTTTAAAGGCATTCAAAACTTGGTAAGTTAATCACAGCTTTCTGACTTAAGATAAGACTTGATGGATAACTCTTTTCCACCAAGTAGTAACAATCCTTTAAAATTCAGTTAAGTTACTTCAAATTCACTGAATCATTTCGTTTGTCATAACACAGTCTTTTATAACCTTTTGTGTATAAATAGGGAAAATTAATTGCTTCTGGCAACATCAAAGTGTTGTTTCACTATACATTTAATCATTAGCTTTAAATGCTCCTAAACTAATGTTCCAAGACATTGGAAAGAGGTAATAAGTTCAAAGCAATATGAAACATAAAGCAGGACTCCAGAGTGAGTTGAAAGGATTTTCTTCAAATGCATAAGAGCTTTCAAACCCATTGTACAAAACTTTGTAGGAATTTTGGCCAGGACTAAAAGAAGAGCCATACTCCCATATTTGAACGAATTACCAGATCTGCTAGATACTGTATGCCCTTCTGAACTCAAGCAATCTGTCTCCAAGAAATAAAAGGTACAAAAATAAGCTTAACTGGTTCTGATACATGTCAGAAGTTGTGCTTGTGACATATTAATGAAGCTGATGAATAAAACATGCTTAATATGAAGTCTTGCAAAACTTGTGAGTTTCATAGTATCATTAATAGCAGGAGCTTAAAATAGTGAATTTTATTTTACACGTTTAAATTTCTTATGTTTTCCTTTTAATGAATGTTTAAGTCCAATTGATTACGAAAACATACATTTCAATAAAAAGTTTTATTTTGAAGCAGTTATTTCTCTGAACTGCCATCAGTCCTCAAAGTATCCATGCACTTGAATGCCAGGCACTCTGAGTGTCTTTGAGATATCCCTTTGTCCTGGAGAGAGTCACAACAAGATGCTGTTCTAAGTGATTTTATGAGACAGCAGTACAACAAACGTGAGGCATAAGAAAATCTTGTGCACTTACTTTGAGGAGTTTTAATGCCTGATACAAAACCTATTGTAACCATGTCTTTCCTACATGGGATTTGGATCATGACCATGATGTTGTTCCACATTGCCTTCAGTTTTTATCCATAATTGGTAAAATGAGTGCAACAAGATCAAGGCTGACATATTTTTTTCAAGTTCCCATGCAAAACTGTACATGCGTGAGTTTCATGCTGAAAACATTTAGTGTTCTTGCATAAAATGGAAATTTGTGAGTGTAGGTGAGTACCAGCACTGAGCTGAACACAAGTGCACGTTGCACACGCGTGTAACAGGGATTTGTCAGCACTCTGCCTAAGGGCATTGTGGCACGACATGAAGCACTAGACAAGGGCGAGAGCTCCAAGCTTGGCTCTAACATGGGATTACACAGTGATTGTAAGAATTGACCAAGCCTTAGTTTCTCTAAGCAGAAGGTGCCTTTGCAGACTTATATCCTTATTGGAAGCTCTTACATGTACAAATAACCAAAGGATTTTTTTGAGAGCATTCTTTAATGAAGTCTCTGAGATACCACTGTCTTATGATAAATACAAGGATCCACAGCATCCAGTTCCTTGGAAGTGAAAGATCATATTCATCAATTCAGCCTAATAGCCTGAAAAATTTATTTCCATATTCTTTTAAGGTTTCTTTTTTGCTTTCAGTCTCCACCAGGTTAGCACAGTTGTATCTTGACTGAAATTGGAGGCTTGATCACCAATCCTAAATACTTCTACTTACTGGCCAGAGATGCAGGGAAAGGGAACAAAGGCCTGGTACAGGTTTAAAGATTAGCTCCAGCTGTCAACAGCCTTACTCATCTCCACCCATGTATATCAGCTTGGTCTGTCCCCAGAGAACATGGAACACTGTTTCCCTGTATAGTTTTCCCAAATGCTGCTCAGATTTTGGAAGCTGAATAGTGTCTGTTTTTCACTAAATATCCTTGGAGGTGCAGAGAAAAAATCATTTGCCCATTGACATTTACTTCTTTTATCTTTGCTACATAATGAATAGATGCCATAAACCCTTTAGAGAAATAGTTTATTATTAATTAAAGAGTAATCAAGACCTAAAGGAAATTCTCTTTCCCTTGGCTTAGCCAGTTCAGTTCATATTGTTTTAAATCAAGAAATAAATCTAAAACTAAAATGGTCTCTATATAAATCTGCAGAAGATCATCTGAGATAGACAGCACCACATATGTTTATAGTTGAGAATCTGGCAGCCAGAAGATGTAACAACTGATGGTCAAGATGTTCTGGTTCAGAGTTGGAAAGTAAATAATTCCTGAGAGGAAGGATTCTACAGTTCTGGGCAGCTGATCCGGTAATAAAATAAATAAGCAATAAAATTCACTTCCTGTTTTCAGAGTTCACATTTCATACTGGCAAAATTCTCCTATTAAATTCAATTTCATGCTTCCATAAATAAACCTGGCACCTTTTTAAACACTTTTCCATCTGTTTTACAACTAGAAGTGTATTATTTAATGCACTCTTGGGATTCACACCAATGGGAAAAGGACTACTTGTGAAGAACACAACATTTTAGTTGGAGACAGTACAGAAAAATAATCACTAGCTTCCCTAAATTCTCAAACAATTGTAACAGGACTCTGATGTAATCATTTTTATCAGGAAGGAGAAAGCCATTTTTTTTTCTTTTGTTCATAATTGCTATTTTTATTTAACACAAAATGGATTTTGAACCTGAATGGTATATCTACTTTTTTGTTTTTAAGCAGATATTTGTCCTTCTTCAAGATATAGAAGATGGAGCCTACATGTGCTAACAGTGTAAGCAACTTATCAAGTCAGTTTATTCTAGAAATTCAGTCAAAAGCTAGGTTGTTTGGTTGTTTTTTTTTTTGGCAAAATAACTATGATGGCTATGTAACTAGTTATCTTTAATTTTTAGTGCCATTTGTATTTATAGATCCGAAATTGCTGTACAAGAGCTTCACTTTATTTCATATGTGATAATACATGTATATAATATAATAAAATAAATGTATGGAATATGTTGTCCCAGTCATAACCAAACTAGAGGCACTCAGGTATCTTGAGACACAGACAAGAGGACTAGGTTCCTTGGGTCTCCTGTATCTCCATCTAGGAGCAATGCTAAAAAGGACAACTTCCTTGGGGTTTTTCCAGTTGTCCTTGAACTTGGACTGAGTTGTAGTGGTGGAAGAGAGTGAAAGCACTTGAAATACATGCCTCTATTCATTACTCACTGACTTCTCTGCTATTATTTACAGAAAACATGTGGCTTCATTGCTTATTTGAAGTGTGAAATGCAAGAATGTCAGCACCTTGAGCAGAGAATCGCTTAACCTCCCCAGCACTCCAATAAACATCAAAACGTCTACTGAGTCTACAAAGCCCCAGCACATACAACTTCCACTAAGTAGAGAAAGCAAGCTTGAGGAGAAAATGTGCATCTGTTCAAGGATATATCAGTGTGTCTCTTGAAGGAGACCAAAGCATTAGCAGGGATGAAGTATGTGTCTTGAAGCCATGGTAGAAGTTAACCCCAAATGATTGTCCTCTGGAAAAAGGAAGAAATGTGGGGGAAGGAAAAAACTGTTTCATCATAGATGGATCTTTGCCTCATGTTTTTAAGACTGTACTCAGCTTTAACTAAAGCCTATGGCATACAACAATTTTCACTGGGTTTGCAACAGCAAACTGAAATAACTGATACAGTGCTCACAGTAAAAGGTGGTTTGGTAGCACCTGAACAAGTCATACTGAACAATGTGGAAATTATAAAGAATGGTATTTCTTTAGTTTTCCAGCTGGCCTTGCATCTGCTGCACAGGAAAGGTGCAGGAAAGGTGTGCACAAGCAAAGAGCACCTGACACAGGATGAAGATTTACAGGTGAACATGCTGTCTCCTCTGCACCTCCCTTTGTCATTGTCACTGCTGTTATCATCATAGCTGTCCACTGCCATCAATACAACAGGGACTGGTCCAAAGCCAGGAACTGGTCTGTTAGTTGTGGCTCTTTCTTTCATGGAATATGAAAAAGGCTTGTCAAACACATTTCATTACTTTCTTGCTTGGGTGCCCATGTGTACACATACAAACCAAATATTCGTGTAGTTAGATCCATCCAAAATCCGAACATGAGCCACAGAAGGTATCCAACCATCCTCAGCTCTAACATGTGCTGTGGATATTCTCATCAGTCAAAGGCCCTAATCCGTGCACTATAGGTTTTGAATGAGTTTGATCCCTTTTGGTCAGACATCTGTAGAGAGGCCTCTTGAAGTTTCAAATATGATGTATTTGCTTAGCATGCTGGATCCAGATGATTTTCTTATTGATACCCTGGACAGAAATTTTACCTTTCTAAGTAATACTTGGGAAAATTATTTAATACTGCATTTCTGATTTGTTGCTGGGGCAGATTTACTAAGGGATCAAGGGAACAAGGGGCAATGGTACCCCTTGATTGAATCTGCACTCATAAATTAAACAGCTCCAGAGAGTTAAGTGGGCCAGGGAGCCTTCTGAAGAGTCACTTTGGATGCCACTGCACAGTTCTGGAGTGAAACTGAGTTCAGCAGTTTGGATATGAACTGCTCCATGATAGTTGATGGAATTGGCAGGGAATAACTTTGGGAGTGAATTTAACAGTCTTGTAACCCTTAAGATTTCTCCTTCACACATGGCAGGATTAGGGTCAAACAGCAAGAGCATTGCTGAGCTAATTTTCTCTCTATCAACACTACAGCTGTATTCAGTTAAGTACAGAATTAATTTTAGCTTAAGAATGGGGCAGACTATTTTTTTTTTCTTTCCCTTCTGGTCCTGATATTTAGATTTTCATGTTTCTTATATTGTAAATAGCTGTTTTTAATAGAAAATATGTAAAATTCAAAAGCTTTGTGCCTACTTTGTTTCAAGGAAGCAACTTGGTGCTTTCTAATTGTCTAGAGGCAGCATGCAATTTTGAATTAAACCAGCATCTCCCCTCAGCATTTCCTTTTTTTGTCATTTAGGGACTAACAAGAGTCCTAAAGTATTTCCTGCATTCACAGCTTGTAACTGCTCTCTAGGGATTTCAGGCACATAAATCTTTCTAGCTTTTCACAAGCAGAAATTGCTTGTGGTAATCCCAATAATCAGCTTATTGATTCATATAATTTTCCTGGGGTTTGGTGCAATGTAGTAAACAGAGTTTTGTGAATGTGTGTGTGTGTGTGTGTGTGTGTGTGTGTGAGATGCATGGAAATATATGTGTGTATATATATATATAGGGAGAGAGATACATATGAGAACACATATGTATATGAATATACAGATATATAACAGGATGATAAACACAATGCAGAAAGTATCTGCTGAGCAGGCCTCCTGGCTGGCAATCTTACATGTATGTAAAGTGCCAATGCAGCTGGTATAATGCTCTGAACTCCAGTTCAAAAGTGTTTGGCATTCTGCTCCCATTGCTCCTTTTGCAAAGCTATTCCAGTATCTAACTGCTGTAACAGATAAGAAAGTTCTGATTTCCAGATTGAATTTATTCAGGGACCAATTTCTCCCTTTCTGTTGTTGTGCCAGCATCATCCTTTGGTTTAAATCACTATTCTTTCACTGTGGTATTTATCTCTCTGATGTATTTATAGAACGCAATCATATTACTTCTTGATTTTTATTTGCCAGACTAAACTATCTCTCATGACAAAATAAATAAGCCCATTATTGTCTGATCACACCTGTAGACCTTTTCTGCACCCATCTTTCCTCAGTATGAGTTACCAAAATTGTACGAAATATTGCATCTAATATATCATTAGTGCTTTGTAAAATTCCACTAATCCTTACCTATCTCAGCATCATTTTGGCAGCAATCTTGCAAAAAATGTATATGGTAAAATTCTTCATCACATCAGTAATTTACACTTGATAGTCTTTATATTTACCTTTCCACCTATCACCCTCTAGTAAAATATAATTCAAATCCTAGCCCAAGCCTACCATTCTCAGTACCACCCTGTTCCTCCATACTCACTGCCTTCTAATTCTGTGTGTCTGGCACAGGTTTCAGGACAGGTATCTTATATCAAAGCCATTAAAGGGAACATTAATGTTACATCTCTGAAATGCTCATTAAGTATCAGCACCATTTTCTCCCAACCTGGAGTTCCTCTAGTGCCAGCTGCTCTAGTACCCTTTCTGGCTAAATTCTAAGCATCTTTGCAGTTTCCTCTATTGATCTCATCTTTTTTGGCTTTACTGATAATTTCTCAATGGCCACCACATTATAAGTTTTCAATGATGCCCAGGAAATTTATATTTCTCTTGTTTTCCTTTAAAATGCTTCCATCATTTTATTTTCTGAGACACCAAACATGTAAATAACCTTTTTATTGCACTGAATAATTGGTAAGGAGCATAACTGTAGCTGCTTTTCTAGTATAAAGGAAACTGAAATATCTTTTCAGTTAGTACCTGCATGTAGACATCCTCTACCCGTGTCTAAGGTACATCTTAAGATATTTAATTAACAGGATAAGCTGTTGTCCAATACTCAGATTCTTTTTCAGACTGCTCATGTGAACTGTAAGGTCCACTTTGACAGCAACCAGGAAATAAGCATGATCAGAAGGGCATATAATGTCTCTTCTGAGGCAATATGGGACAAAAGTATTAAATTCTCATCAGACAGCTGATGAATTTTAAAAGCTCTCTGTTTTTCTAGGATGTGTATTTCCTGGCTGGTATTCTCAGCAGGAATGGTACATGTTGCTTCTGGGAATGGCACCACAGCTGGCCTTGCTCTAACAGGATCCTGCTTCTGTTGAAATGAGTTCACTTTTTGTTCACATTTAATAAAACTTCTTTCTTCCTTCTCCATCTTATTTTTCTTCTGTGTAATGTTTTCTAATCTGTCTCCAAATCTTGCTTGACTCTTCTTGTATCTTTCAGCCCTTATTTCTCTCATTAATAATTTGTGATTCTCTGCAGGTTAGCTTTTCTCTCTGTGTCATTCATTATATCAAACCCTACTCTTCTTTTCTGATACCCTTGATATCTGCTTCCTCCAGTTTCCCCAGCTGTTCTAACAATGCCACCTATAATATTTCCTAATACTGTTCATTGTCATACTTAGGACCTATTTTCTTCCAACAGTCTGAATATCTTATGTTTTCTATTTGTCCCTGATCTGAGTGTTATTCAACTTGTCACTGCAACAAGAGTAAGACTTTTATCTGAAAAAGTCACTTGGCTTTAGGTAATCTCATTTGATGTCTCTCAATTACAAGCTTCTTAATGGTTACTGCTGTGATATCAGTGATTTGATGACTGGCACAACATAGGGCTTTTTAAATTAAAAGGAGCTGTACAAACAAACTTAGCCTTTTCACTTCTGCCTCGAGACTATGTATATCTTTTGTATTATGCTATCTAGTTCCTATTTATTAACTGTGCTGAATGGCCACACTGACTTTTAAACTATTACACTAATATGATTTAATTAATTTTACAAGATCTTTAAGTGTATCATGCAATGATTTGTTTCTTCCTTTTTTTTGGTCTTTATATTCATACGGAGCATTGTCAGTATTTTTCCCTTTACTTGTGCTCTATCTGTAAAAATTATTTTATAACTTTCTCTTTAATTATCAATGTTTAGTTTTGTTAATTGAACACAGTCTTGTAGACTGTGAAAGGTAGGAAAGTTAAGGAGTTTTCTCATTGGTACTGATCTAATTCCAAAGGTTCTTGTATGGTGCTGAAATTTCTCTAACCAGGAGATTCAGACTACGAAGCAGAAGAGTAAGCTGTCATGATTTTATACCTTCCAAGAATGATATGGCAATGCAGCAACAGAAAGGACAATAACATTGCACCTTGGAATTGTCACTGACAATGACACCATGGTAAAATGATGTGATCTTTTGCAATAGGGCACAGATCAAGGCACTACATGATTATGACAAAATGATGTCTTTCTCAACAAACCAATTGAACACTGTGGGGTGCATATAGCTATAAGTTTGGTGTACATGTGTGAAACAAACAAAATGAGTGAGGAAAATTTTTTAAAGTGCTCCTAATCAAGTGAGGAATGTATTTTAATCTAAGCTGACATACCAAAGGTGCTATAACCATCAGTATCTGGGTGCACTGTCCAAAATCTTTGTAAAAGTCATTTTAATTCCTTTAGGAAAGCAGAAAATGAACCATTTTACAGTCTTTCATTCTGTCCAGAGTAGTTACTAACTTTGACTCAGCTAATAAATTGGTTCCTGAAGCTTCAGGTCCAGTAGCACAACTTTTGCTGCAGAAAAAATCCTCACAAAAAAAATCCTCACAAACACACAAAATTGCTCAGTATTCCATCCTCCATGAATAAATCAAAGAACTCTGAGGAAGAAGAGATGGGACAATATTTGACTACATCATTTTCAGCAGCACAGCTGTACCATAGGTCTTGTCCAGAACAGATGATGTTTGCTTTGCTTTGTGCTTTTCAGGTTATGACCTAGAAAAGAGTGTAGAACAGACTTGCAGAAAGTAAAGGAAGGACTTGATGAGAGCAGTCCTGGGGAGCATAAGGCAACCTGTGGAAGATCATCCCAAGTGCTTTGCTTAATAGTAGTAGTAGTAGGCACAGACATACTGAAATAACTCAGTCATTTCCCCATATGATCTGTTTGAAACTCTTGAGAGTGAATGGAATTATAAGTCAGCAAGGAACTTCAAAATAAAAAGAAACATAACCAAAAAGTCAATGGGAGGATGTAAAGAGAGGAATATAAGCAACTGGCATTTGCAGAAACTATCTAAACAGTAAGATAAAAAAGAGAAATCTTTTACTAATTGATATGTCAGAAGCTGGCAGCAAGGCAAGACTTCTAGTTGTGCAGATGACAAGGGAAAGATCTCTTGGAGTACTTTTGAAGAAAGAACATACACTGAGACTTGGGAATTAAAAGTGGCTCAGGGTTCAAGTGGTAATGGTCTGTAAGGTGACTAGTCTTGAGGGGCTGGAAAGCTGAATGGTAAATTCACCAAAGCAGTGCAGTTTCTGAAAGAAATGTTTTGATGAATATATTGACAGCTGACAAACCTTCTTTTATCTAGTCTTATAAAAACACTCAAACCAAAACAGATAATCATTTTTGCTAAGATATTAAAAATTAAGATTTCGTTCGAGAGAAACATAAGACATTTTATGCCCATATTGTCAAAGTTCAGAAAAGCTATAAGCAACTGGAAATTGTATTGTACAATAGAAGATTCTTGGCAGCCTTAGCTCTAGGTATTGCTAACTGTTTAACCATTTTGGCAGGGGCATAGACAGGTTAAAAAGGTTAAAATGATATTAAATAACATAAAAAAGGTTAAATGATATTAAAAATAGCACAGAGAATTGGATAAAAATATTACTGACAGACGGTATCTAAGATGTACAAAAGGTTTCCACAGAGACATATGTCACGAACTATTCATTGAAACAGCAAATATACTATCCTTCTAATTATTTTAGCATTAGAATTGGTATTATGCTAGCCAAGCAAAGAGACCCTGTAACAGAACAGGGTAGGATAATAAAAGAAGAATGTTCAATCTCCCTTCCAAACTCATTTAGCCAGATCCTCTCCTAGCAAAACTCAATTGGCTCCAGAAGGGCTGCACCAGAGAGGAATTCATTCCAGTTTGTTTTTTGCAGCGTGACATTCAGTTCACCCATTCTTCTGTGCTTTCATTTAACCTGAAAAATAATGACACACAGCAGACCAGACTTCTGCTGAGGTAGAACAATTCCCTAGCACTCATAGCTGGGTGCTAACCTGTCAGGGACTGCCATATAGAGAAAATTCATCCACCTGCTGCTGCTTCGTTCCTGGCAGTCAACTCTGGTTTTGTTCTCTGTCAGCATCCTGCCCTGCTGTGCATGAGGCTCCCTGGTAACATCTGTCATTAGCAGCATTGTCAAACACTGCAGTCTCACTGCTGAAATCTTCTGCCTTCCCGTGACAATCGTATTGTTTTCTTTTGCCATTAAATAACAGTCAAAATCCAATTTTTTAAATATTTCACAACTTCTGTAATTCCAGAACAACTCCAAGTACCTCAGGAGTCTGTCAGGCAATCAGTTCATATTAAATACTGCTATAAATAGCCAGCAGCAGAGAAGTTGGCTTCCTTGGTGTGGGATATATAGTTATACCCAGATGCTGGCTGAAGAAATTCCAATTCCTTAAAAAACACATCAAACTAAGGCAGGGTGTGGGAGGGAGAACAACACTGTATATACTCTACTTCTGAGACAGAATATAAATGTAGGGATTTTAACAAGTATCTGTACATAAATAAAACCTTTAATCTTTTCTAAGATCAGAGCCACATAGGTTTTTAATATTTTAAGAACTGTCTTAACACAGATACCTGATCATTCTCTAATTGTTTGCCTGATAAATCTGTAATTTGAAAACATAAAATAATTATGTTCCGTCAAGTATTTTTTCTGAATTTTTCTTAAGTAGAAAGATAATTAAAAGATTCTTCTTTCTCAGTTTTAGAAGAAGAAAGTTTTTCAGTTCATCAGTTTTTCAGTTTGTCAGAAAGAGACATGGAATTTTGAGAAAATGTGTGCATTTTTTTTTTTTAAGTTTTGATGTGGGGAAAGGACGTAATTTATAATTAGTTGTTACTTGCATGGTGATGTGAAAAAATCACTAAAAGCTTCTGAAATAAGAAACTTGTTACCCTTCTCCAAGTAAATTAGCATTAAACTGGGACATAAATGGGGGGATGGGGGTGCTGAGTTTTTATGTCTATTTTCAAGATTCATTCCAGTTAATTTAAAGAAAGACTTTTCTTATACAGTTGTTCATTTAATTCTTACTGCAATCTTTGTAAAGCTGTCCATAACCATTTTAGATGAAATCACAGAAATATTCACATTGTTTGAAATTTCATGCATGCTTTGTTTTTGAGTAGGTTGCAGACCTTTGGAAGAGTTCAGTAAAAAACAAACATTGAAACTGGATGTTGAGAATCCCAGACCAACAAACAGCAGAAAAAGACTCACCTTTTTTAGATGTAATAAATTACATACTCCCATATCCCACATTTCTATAGTTCTAATCTTCCAGAATCTGCTAAATATCCTCATAACAAAGGGAATTTTTCTGTCATAATATAAGCATTTGTTCTTTTTATGGGTTTAAACTGCATTGCCACCAGATGTCAGCAACGCACTCTATAAACTCCAGCTGTCAAAGGCCTCAAGCTTTCTTAAGTGTTGCAGAAATCATGTAATGTACTATATATTTAAGCAACTAAACAAAAGCAAAATGACCGTTATTGCTTCTGAAGAGAATCATGGCATTACTAAACTTGTCCAGCTAATAATGTGATTCTTTACTTAGTTGTTTGGTTTTTTTCCTCATAATTTCTGTAGAATGCTGACTTTCTTATTTCTCTGCATGTTTTCCTTTATTAAACTATCAGCAATAATGTAAATGGGTTTATTTTGTTTTATTGCAAGACTATAGAGAAAAAAGAAATAACATATGTTGGACAATATTGCTGTAATGTTTATTTACCTGAAAATTTTAGGGCAAATCTGAAGTGTGCTACACCACAGGGAGTGCTCGAAGGATAGGGTCAGTAGTACAAGTTTCTGTCTTCATGGCTTCCTCTTCACCAGTAATTCAAGCACACAGTTGTGACATCCAAACCAAACAGAGAACATTGATGGGCTCAGTTGGTTTTGTTTTTGTTTTGTGTTTTTTTTGGTGTTTTTGTTTGTTTGTTTGTTTTGTGTTTTGTTGTTGTTGTTGTTGTTTTCCAATAGTTTCTAGAAATGGTTTCACAAATTGATGACATTGATGTGTCAGAAGCTGAAGTTTCGGTTTTGGCCAAACTGCATAGAAAAGATTCCTCATGTCAGGGATAAAATTTCTGGTTAAAACCACAAAAAAGCAAACCCCACTTCTGAGTGAGAAGGCAAGCCTGGGAATTCATTTAGTTCATGATCAGTCTAACTCATAGTGGACTTATAACAGTCCAGGGGAGTGTCCTGACTGCCTGACTAGAGATTAAGGTCTGGCACCATAGAAGCATTTAAGCATCAGCTTCATGAGAATGAGACACCTGATTATCTTTGTGTATTGATCTTTAGAGATTTTCTCTTGACTAATGGGTAATAAATACCCAATACAATGCAGCTGTATCAAAGAAAAAGATGGAAATTCATGCAAAGACCTATAATAAGGGTTCATCCCCAGGAAATGGATGCTATAGGTGAATCCTCTGATCACCAAGTAAATAGGAATGAGTTTGTTCTCTCTTTTTCCATTAAAACCTCAAAAGCTGTTGGGTCTGTGCCAATGCACAACCAGAAAAAAAAAATGTGGAGGCTATGAGAAAAATCATTCCTGCCCAGTTCTAATTATAGGCCTGTCTGGTAGGACTCTATACTATTCAGTTTGTCTGATATGTGCTATTATACAATGCAGTTGTCAGCCGCTTATAACTTTGCTAGAGCATTAACCATTTGGACTGAAATTTCCCATTACTTTGCCTGTCTCCAGCTGATTTTCTGGTAACTGCCAATCAAATCATTCAGGCCTTTCAGAGTGTGAGCTGGGGGAAAAAAACCCACAAAAGTTCATGTGCATCTGTGAAGAGCTTGCTCTGGAGATCAAACCTTGTTTTCTCAGAATATGAGCTCTTGGAAAAAAACATCAGCTAAAACAAAATCAATTCACATATCTCAATATCTTTAATTTTAGCTCCCAGGATCTCCAGACAATCTATACCTAACAATTGTGCTTGAATACTTCAGCTTGTACAGACAGAAGGCAACACTACAGACAACTGAGGAGAAAGACATGGAAGTATGCCAATTTTCTTGTCCAGAAAGAAATACACAACTGGTTCCACCTTATCCCTTACATCACATCCTCATGGCTGCATACAGAGCAACAATTTCCAAAAGTAGCAAAGCCACATTGTGCTCAATGAAAACAATCATGTAGAATGAACATGAAGCCTTCAGATGCATGAATTTGAATTATGAGAAGATGAAAAATAATAATAAAAAAAGGAACTGTATGTGGAAGTGACACACAAAATAGATAACACTGAAATGTGATGGAATTTTAAATGGACCTGAAAGACAGGCAGGTAGTAAGAAGAAACCAGAGTATAAATATGTGAGAAAGCAGAAAGGAGGTTGTGGACCAGAAAATGAGTAAGCTAAGCTTGAGCCTGCAAAGAGGCAAAAAGTTTACTACAGGAAAAACCAGAGGTTTGCTGGGCAAGAAAACAGAGGAAACAGTGATCTGGTTAGACAGGTTCATTCTGCAATTTATTATTAGTCCTGGGCCTGGTTTTGCCTGAATATCACTTTGGAAAGAGACAACATGCACTCCCTGAGTTCATTCCTCTGTGGAGTCAAGGCAGAACCAGGGCAGGCTAATGCTGTCAATATAAATAAAGCAGTATGGGTGTCAGTCCAATTCTCAGAATTTCCCAGTGTTTCAGCTTAGAACAAGGAGAACACAATTACTGAACAACTGTAAGAATGCAAAAATTATTTTCCCTGGCATCAATGGAACTGAGAGCAGAGACAGGGGAACATTGGCTATGGAAGAAAATGCTCTGTTGCTTTAATATGTCCACTCTATGTGAAAACTCATCCTGTTCACTATACATTTTTCAATGTCTAAAAGAATGCAGACCCCAGCAGAAAATACCTTTGTTAATGACATAGTACTTGTTTGTGCACAGAGCAGTCAGGACACTGAATGAAGCAGTTTTGTGAGAAAAAATAAAATAAATAAAAAAAATAGCATTAGCTATGTCATTAAAGACCTTCTCATGATGCATACAAACATGACTGAGAGCAGGTTGGGAAAACAGTATGAATTTGGTCTTTCACCAGTTTTTGAACACAGTTTTCTTTAAGTTATTTTTGTTTAATATGCATTAGTGGAGATAGATTTATTCAAGCTCTTAAAAACAAACAGTATGAATTCAGGCTACTACACCAAAGTCCAAACCCTGACTCAGTTTTTGTTTTCTCCCTACTCAGTCAAATCTCCCTCTAACTTTAGTAGGATTAACTGGGTAAGGATTTAGCAAAACTCATCAACGACTTCATGATTTGGCTCAGAGCTCAGTGAAAAATGAACTCTTTAAAAGGACTGTCATGGAACTTACATAAATTTACCAAGTCAAAGTACGGAATATTCAGTGATTCATGGCAGTGTGGTTTTCATTAGAGCTTCTCTGAAACACAGCGGGCTTGCTTAGCAAGGGTTCACGCAAACATTTTCTTTGGTTTCAAGCTGCAAAGGTTCACACGCTCCAAGTTTCACTTTAAGCTTTGGGTTTGAGTCTTGGAAATGCCCTACTTTCACTCATTTTTTTGTATCCAAACCATAGTAAAAAAAATCTGGCATGAATGTGAACCAAATTCGGGCTGGCTGAAGTCCACCCAAAGCTGTGAATGCAGTTTAGAGGCTTGGTGTGCTAAATGGCTTTTTGTTGCTGTTAACTATACCACTGACATCATGTTGATATTCACCTCCCTTCTCCTAGTGTGCTCCAGATTGCATGGCACCTTTGTGAAACTGCAGATTATGATAAAATCAATGTCAAAGTCATGAAGAAGGTAAAGGATGCCATTACATTTGAGGGTCTGCACTAGCAACAGGTTACAAACTAAACATTTGAAGTATTTTCTTGATGGTGTAACTCCATTTTATCCAGTGTCATTAAAAGTATAGTGCTATTCTATAGGATTATATAAACCACTCCTTTGCATACAACATCCTTGCTATGTTAGGAATTCTCCATAAGCATCTATGAAGTGATCTTACTGACCTTCTTGGAGTTCCCAGATAAGCAACCTTTTTCCAATATCCCTGTCAAGCACCTCATGTATTATGATTATTATTTACTAAGTTACTTGATGACATTTCATTGCTTTTTTTTTCTCCTTTACATACATTTGTTATCATATTTGTCTAGAAGTCAACATACTGTCTTTTTAATTTTTTTTTTTTGTTCCATTAATATATGAGTCATTATTAAGGCTCTTCTTTTCACATTTTCTATTCTGTGAATTAAAGTTTTAACTTCCCTGATCCTACTGTTTTCCTAGTTTATCAGATTTGCTTTTCAACCTGATCTTGTTGAATGTTGGCATCCTGCTGTGCATTCACCTCTCCACCTCTCCAGGAGAACCAGGGAAAATTCAACTGACTAAGGAATGGTTCTGATTTGATAGGAAAGAATTTTTAACAGTTATAGATGTAGTGGAGATGCTCACTGACATTTGCTGGAAGAAGGACAGTACCAAAATTACTTGAAGAATGAGAGAAATGTAGGAAGAACTTGCCAACAAAGATGAACTAGACTGGACAGAAGTATAAATTGACTGAACTTTATATTGGGAGACATTGACTTTAGACATCAGTTTGCTATTAACAGTTTTAAACCAGCTGAATATACTTTCATAATGACCCTTAATTTTGAGCATACAGATACCTATGCTAAAAAAAAAAAAAAAGTGTTTTAGAATAATTTCATGCTAATCTTACTTTAATCTTCAGGTAGAAATCAGTGCCTAGTAAATTTGAAGCAAATTTCTTAGGTAAGAGGAGTTACAGAAAGAGGCCTAAAGTGTTAAAATGTTTTAGAAGAATACTAGTGGATTAGGATTAAATTCAACTCACCAGTTTAGATGCCAACCTGTTCTTTCTCACAGCCAGGACAGAACAGAAGGGAATGATACCAATTATTTTTCCTGAATTGTTTTCTATCTGCATAGACTGACTGTTCTGTTAAGTGCTCAAATCACAACTGACTGCCAATGCAACAGTCTTTGCAGTTGCCCCATGAACTCTGAGCTCATCTAGCATTTGTAGACATATTCCTTTTTTTTCTGAAATAGAGAGTGGAGATTACTCTCTGCCCAGAAGATCTCAGAAGAGTCCCCTGCCATATCTCACTGCAAAAGACAACATGGCATGAAGATACATGTTTGAGCCCAAGCAACCTGAGTTGAACATTACCTAGTATTTCTGCTTCCTCTGCACATGGGGTAAGCCTGACGTAGACACCAAACCTGGATTCAGCAGCTTAATTTTTGGATGGTTGTGCTGTGCCTTGTATTCAGTGATGGAATTTTGTTGTAGGTTTTTGCTTTTGAGGGTCTTGGACTAATCTTTGAATTCAAAATGGTTTTAAGTAGGAGCTAAACGTTGGGTTACTGTCATGGTTTAGGGTCGGGGCAGCCCAGACTGATAACAGACACTCTCTTTTAACCCCACGCCCTCACCAAAAGGGGAGAGAAAAGGAATAAGGGAGAGAGACTTAGTGATTTGAAAAGGAAACTAGAACAATTTAATGAGAATGAAAA
>JANHGL010023284.1:50412-71601 GCA_024611195.1 Ceyx melanurus | reverse complement strand
ACAAAGGAATAATTATTATATTATATATATAATATATATATTTCTTATATATATAAGAAAGACATAAGAAATGAGAATAGTGGAAGAGAATTATTTGATTAAATGAATGGGCAGAATAGGTGATGTCTGTACTTAGTGATGTCCGTACTTAGACTGAAAGTGACCTCTGTATCTGTGTCCTCTGCCTTCAGAAGCCTCCAGTTTAACATGTAAATTGGCTTCAGGATTGAAAAAAACAAATGTTAGTGCCAGCTTTTGTTCAGTGTAATATACTCCATATGCTTTATAAGAAACTAAACAACTTTCTGGACCATCCCAGGCACAAAATAATGTAATATAAAGCAAAAAAAATCATTCAAAAAGGAATAAAAAGTAGCTGAGAGCTCAGACCTTCACAGAAAGCCACCATGTTGTAACACTACATAGCAGTGAGGTGCTCTCATGCTGTCATAGCTTATCAATTCTGTTTGAAAAGGACCAATGCCTGGATTTGTCCCAGCCACCTGAAGAATATGTGTGGTTACTCTGGCTCCATAGATTGTCAGCAAAATAAGCCCTTAATCCCTGAATTCAAATAGGCAACATGAATGAATTAGTACCAAGAGTTGCCTATCCAGCTCCACTGATCAGATATGGCACCTAAGATGTCAGTGATTTAAACTTGAGTGCACTGGGAAAATACCTGAATCTGGTGTGAATCTGCTGCCTCCAGTGACAGTGTTGCAGGGCTGTGTGCCAGCAATCTCCTTGATCATTCCCTTGCAACTTTCTGCACCTCTGGCACTCTACCATTTACCAATAGATGAAATGTAATAAAGGTAAATTCACAAACAAGGAACAAGACAATTGTTCCAGTGATTATACATGAGTTGGGCATGCAGTTCTGGAGTGAATGTCAACTTTGTGTTCTCTGTACACACTTTTAAGTTGGAACTGTCATAATGTTTAATCAACCTCGTAAAAAACTGTTCAGAAACTCTAAGAACAATCATTTTAGGCTGGTTTTGGTTGGTTGGTTGGTATTTTAACCCTGAGTTTTAACAGGGTTAAGAGAATAAGGCAAACAATGGAACCCAACTTTTAAAGCCATTTCCATCCAGGTATCTCTTTCCAGTTACATCTGCAGATCAGTTATGACAACAGCTAATTCCTTTCACTTCTGAGCTAACTGGTATAACTGCCAGTAGATGCTGTCCCAAGACATTTGCTTCCATGACTTCCCTCAAAATTTAAAAGAAAAAATCCCAACTGTTTGAATGGATGGAAGACACTAGCAAGTCTGTTCTTCATCAGAGGGATTGTCTAAAATGAAGATTCAAATGCTAGATGTGGACATAATTTATTTATCCTTTACCCCTTCATTCCCACAAATGGGTGAAGTGGTCAGCTAGGTTGGCGTGTAGTCAGAATCCCATGTTCCTGTTTCAACATTGCCATCTTTGCAGATCATATGAAAAATGTGTGATGATTTAGACTAGTAAAATGAAGAGAGTCATTAAACTCAGCTACCCTGTCTCATTCAGTATATTCTCCATTTGTATTCCAAAGTAAATCCTTCTTATTCTACATACTTGACAAAACAGAGCAGGTGCAAAACATCTTTTTATTCTGCCACAAACAAAAATAAAATTAATGTGCCTGGTAAATATTTTTTTTTTTAATCTTTTTTTTTTGCAAAACACAGTTTTTCATCCCTCAAAATTCTGTCATTTGAGGAATGCAACCCACACACGAGCATGGCTACACATATTAAGGTGAAAAATTATCTTTTGCTTAAAAGTATTGAGAACATTCTGACTGAATCTTGAGGATAGAAGTACTACTCTGAAAAAAAAGACTGATCCTAAATGGAGAATAGTTTTTTACTGTTGAGTATGTAGAGATGGATGCAGCTGCCATCTGTTTAATAGCATGATAACTCTTTCCTCACATAACTTGCAGCACATGTTATGTGACCATTTCACCTGCTTGTAGTAAGGAAGGGTAAAGGATAAATAAATCAGGTCTTCATCTCGCATTTGAGTCTTCATTTCAGACAGTCTCTCTGACAGAGAACAGACTCTCTTCCTTCCCATGACCCCTGCATAAAGCTCATTTTTTTTCCTTTAACACTGAGAAGTAATCTCTAAGCAGGTGGATATCAATACCTTTCACATCTCTGTTGCACAAATTTATAACACAGGACGATTACTCCTCTAAAATTTTGTGTACACTGCGATAAACTATGTCATACTGCTAGTGCCAGATTTGCCATGTTGAGACTAAAACCACAGCAGCAGCAGCTAGATAGGAAAGGTATTTTTTCATCCTGTCATTTTTTTTTGAGATTTCACCATTGTGAAAGTGGCAGCTTTCCAGCCATTCTTCTCCAAACCTGAAATGTTGAATGGGCTTGTCGTGACCCAAGTGCAGAACCTAGCCCTTGGCCTTGTGGAACCTCATACCATTAGCCTCAAACAATCAATCCAGCCTGTCCAGAGCCCTCTGAAGAGCCTTCATACCATCAAGCAGATTGACACTTCTACCTAACTCGGTGTTGTCCACAAACTTACTGCTCAGCCATTCAGCTCCACTTTTTACCCAGAAAACAGTGCACCCAACCAAGCCATGAGCAGCCAGTCTCTCCAGGAGAATGCTGTGGTTACTCATGATTCACCATGAAGCCCATCAGCTGAAACATCATATATCTTAGCATCAAAACCTGATATTATAGCATTACTAGAGTTAATAACTTCCACTCATTATCTTTCCCATGTAAACTGAATGTAATGGGAAATCTAATCAGCATTTGCACTATGTGCTGCAGTGAAATAATACTTAGTTTTAAAGAAGTCTCTCTGTTTACACACTGCAGTTTCAATTTTAAATGTATTTGATTACCCAACTCTTCTTGAGATGATAGAATCTTTCTTTAAGAATATATAGAAAGTGTCTGAGACAGGGTAACTGCACATTTTTTATTCTAAATTCATCCTCGTAAGTGTGTCTAAAATGATACCATTATGATCTGGTTAGATTTTATTTTACAATTTGCCAATCACCACATTATTTATCTGCTTCTGTGACTGGTCTACAGGGTATGGACATTACAGGTCTATTAATGCTGTAGGCACAGCGTTTTTAGAGAAGCATGTTATTTCATCTGGTGAGGTATATTTGATCCCTGCTTTTAGCTCTGGAAGTGGTAGTCCCAAATAGGGATAGTCTGAGAGGTTTCAAAGAATTACATTTTTGTGGGAAAAAGTTTTCTAATAACATATGCCCAGGTCTTCTGTTTAAGTGTGTACTAGGTATTTTTAAGCCTTGTGGCTGGGTGAAATCAGTGGGCACACATCTTCTAAACCACTTCAATGTTTGTCAGAAATTCTACTCCACTCCTGCATTTCTGGGCAGGATCATGAATGGAAAATCTGTTGATATTTAAGGACATTATTTGTATCTTATATATGCATAGACTTGTAAGTTTCCTTCTGATGCAATGTAAGGCTCTTTCTCCAGGATGGCAGTCTTCTTACCAACTTTTTTAGTATTCTTTTCCTGAGAATTCCTTTCTCCAAGGAATTAATCACACAATCATATAATTTTAGAATCTTTAAGGTTGGAAAAAACCTTTCAGATAATTGAATCTAATTGTAAACTTAACACTGTCAATTCCACCACTAAAACAGATAGCTGAGCACTACATCTACATGTCTTTAAAATACCTCAAGGAATGGTGACTCCATAACTTTCTTGGACAGCCTGTTCCAATGCCTGACAACCCTTTCTGTGAAGAAATGTTTCCTAATATCCAGCCTAAACCTCCCCTGGCTCAACTTGAGGACATTTCCTTTTGTCTTATTGCTTGTTGCATGAGTGAACAGACAAACCCTGGACTAACTGTAACCTCCTTTCATGAGGAGATCAATAAGGTCTCACCTCATCCTTCTTTTCTCCAGGCTAAACCACCCAAGTTCACTCAGCCTTTCCTAAGACTTCTTCTCTAGACTCTTCACCAGTTTTGTTGCCTGTCTTTCAACATGCTCCAGCACCTCAACTTCCTCCTGTAGTGAGGTGCCCAAACCTGAACACAGTACTTGAGGTGCAACCTCACCAGTGCCAAGTGCAGTGGGCTGATCACTTCCTCAGTCCTGCTGGCCACATTATTTCTGATACAAGCCAGGATGCTGTTGGCCTTTTTAACTATTTGGGCACACTGTTGGCTTATATCCTGCTGGTTGTTTAACAACAGCGCCAGGTCCTTTTCTGCTAGGCATTTTCCAGCCCAAGCCTGCAGTATTACATGGGGATATTGTGGGGAGCACCACTTGTGACTGTACACCACCTGGATTTGACTCGTTTCACCACAGCACTTTGGGTCTGGCCATCCATCCAGTTTATTTATGCAGTGAACAGTGCACCTGTCAAAGCCATGAGCAGCCAGTTTCTCCAGGAGAATGATGTGGGAAGTAGCATAAAAGATTTTACTTAAGTCCAGGTAAACAACATGCTCAGCCTTTCCCTCATACACCTAATGGGTCACCTTGTCATAGAAGGAGATCAAGCAGAACCTGCCTTTCATAAACCCATGCTGACTGGGCCTGATCACCTGTTGGTCCTATACATGACATGTGATGGCAATCAAGAAGATCTTCTCCATACCTTTCCCTAGCACTGAGGTCAGACTGACAGGCCTATTGCTCCCCACATCCTCCTTCTGGCCCTTCTTCTAGGTGGGCATCAAATTCGCTAACCTCCAACCAGCTGAGACCTACATGGTTAGCCAGGACTGCTTATAAATGATGGAAAGTGGCTTGGTGTTCACTTCCACCAGCCCCCTCAGTATCCTTGGTGGATCTCATCTGGCCTCAGGCTTGTGTTTGTCTAAGTGGTGCACGAGGTCACTGACCCTTTACCCTTGGTTTATGGGAGCTTCATTCTGAAACTTGTCCCTGACTTCCAGCTCAGAGGGATGGATACCTGGAGACCAACTGGTTTTACTATTAAAGTCTGAGGCAAAGGTTGCATTAAGTATCTCAGCCTTTTCCTCATCATTTGACACTATGTTTCTTCCACATCCACTAAAGGGTGGAGATTCTCCTTAACCCTCCTTTTGTTGTTAATTTATTTATAGAAACATTTTTTACCAGTATTAAAAAAAAAAAAAGAAAAAAACCACCAACAAAACACATACAAAAGAATTTAAAATCAAATAATAACTTAATGACTTTTTAGAATTCTAAAACCCTCTTGGCTTCAATGTCACTCACTGAAGTAACCCAGCTGAGACCACCAGACATATCTGTGAATGTGGATTCATACTCCCACTGGTGAGCAGTTTTGACCTATATGTAGCACTCTGTTTACTTTCTCTCTTTTAATAACTTCTCCGTGTTCACCATAGGGAAACTGTTTATCATAAGAATGGCAGATTTTTTTGCAGATTTGATGGTATTTTTGCTTCCCATCACTGTCAGGGGAAAAAAACCAAGACAAAATAACAAAAACCAACTTACCAAGCAAAACCCAACAAAAGAAACAGAAAGAAAACTACTATGAAATCATAGAACAATTTCATTCTATTCATATGCTATGGAATAAACCTTCAGTTCATGTAAAGTAGTAAAATCGTCAAAGTTTTTCTGACTTGTCCCAGCTGAAAATTTGTTCCAGTTTATTTATAAGTAAAATCACACAAACATGCTATGAAGATGGGGTTATATGTGAAAATAAATATTAAATTAATCATATTTAGCTGCTACAGACCACAGTGAACACTTGCTCTCTAATGGTTAAATGCCCTTTGGATCTGAAGCCCTTTGATTTATTGGAAGAAACCTGCTGGGCAGAACATACTGTGGAGCTGATTAATGTCAGCTTCTGTCATCAGTTTCCACTTAGATTCTTGGCCAGCTCTGACATCTCCTCCCTTAAGGATCCAGAAGAATTTGAGGACTGATCCAAGAGCTTTACTGGCATGGGATTTGCAGAATGTGGTGCTTGCAAAATAAGGAAGATGAATGGAAGTAAAATTCCATGTTCTCTACTGGACTTGTTTCTTTAACTCATTTCTCTGGAGAAAGAGACCAATGCCAGGACCACACCAGCAAGGGAAACAAATCAATAGCATGTTCACTGGTTTTGTTACAGATGTCTTGCATTTCCTTTGCTGCTTTATATGCTCCCTCGTAGCCTGTCAAACTGGAAAATGACGGGAGTGAGAACGCAGAGCTACCATAGCTGTCTAGGTTTACACTCACCATTGTACAAGGAAGCTTATGAACTACAAACTAGTTGGTAGGGAATACCATTTTTGAGAGGATAAGACCTTATCTGAACAGGACTAATGAAAAGTGGCAAGCAGGTATATTGTTCACGAGTAGCATGATCTTTTTTAACAGTAGAACACAATCACCCCTGTCCTTTTCCCTCACCCACCCCTTGGGAATGATGACTGTTTATGACAGGTAATTTTCTTGTGTTCATTTGACACATTTCCCTTGCAGTTTCTCATCTGGAGAAAATACTCTAACATTTCTTCTGAATGAAAAATTCTCCTGTTGCTCATCACACATATGGATACTTGTGCTAGAGGAATCACACATTGCCATAAAGATCCTAGCAGTGCTGTACCTGTTGCTGAACATATTCTCACTCATAAGAAGGAAGTATGAGTAAATAGTCAAATGCTGAAATATTAAAAACATCAGAATATAATTATACAAAGCATTGACGTTTTGTAAACTTAACACAGGAAAATGAGTAGCCCTAGAAATCAAATTTAAACTTCTAAGAAAACAGACTACAATCCTTTTAATAACTTAATGATAGGATTTCCTGTCCTGCATCTCACCTATGGAAACCTGATTTGTCAGAAATACTGTCATCTGGATGAAGAATATTACATTGCTCCCCTTTGGAGTACATAATATTTTACTGCCAGCAATCCACATTGCTAAAATGAGTCTAAGCTATTCAGTCCCTTTTCCTTCTTTTCCACTCAAGGTGAATCTGATGCTTTCCAAGACAAATGTTAGAAGAAAACTGCACAGAGTTGGAAGCCTTTACTTACTTCCTTGCTTTCATTTACACACCATTCCCCATCACTTCTTTCACCACTATTTGTGTTTTTGGGTGAGAATGAAAGATACAAAAAGGAAGGAAAATTAGCAGCTTTTTTTCTGAGGAATAAACCAGAGAAGTTTTAGTTTTCTATAATGCTACACAAATAACATCATTTTCAAATGTAGCTGTGGGATTTTGTTGATGATCTGCTTTTGTTGGTAAGGAATTTTTCAGCTAGGAAAAAAATAGACATTGATAGAGAAAGAAAAAGTCAACTGAGCATTACACAAAATAAGACCTTTCCAGTGGCAAATTAATTCAATACATAGGTTCCCACTGACTTTCATGGGCTTTGAATCAGTCCCAAAGTCATCTCAAATCTCCAAAGTAAATAAACTTTTAAAAACAGTGTTTACTACTAGTTATCTGGGATAGTGATTTAAGTTGCTTATAAAATCCAGCAATTTTCAGGGGCCTCAGTCTCAGAGAAAACCTGTGGGGAAAAGTTCAATGAATCCAGTATGTTTAGATTCATGAATTGTCTTTTTTTGACAAAACACTGCCAAACAGCAACATTTCTGACC
Source organism: Ceyx melanurus (assembly GCA_024611195.1). Lineage (NCBI taxonomy): Eukaryota > Metazoa > Chordata > Aves > Coraciiformes > Alcedinidae > Ceyx > Ceyx melanurus. The sequence continues at coordinate 63,973 of JANHGL010023284.1, read as the reverse complement.
AGTTCTACTACTGACAAAATTAGCAGATGACACAGATTGGTGGAGTAATAATAACAGAATATTCTGGACCAATTAGAAAGCCGGGCCAACTACATACAGGAAGTTAAGTTGAATAAATCCATTATTTATGGTATCTTTGAAGTTAGAAATGACATTCATAGCAAAAAAAACCAAAACACCAACACCAAACAACAAAACAGACATTGAAAAACCCCACCAAAAACAAACACACACACAAAACAAACCAACAAACAAAAAACAACAACAACAACAAACGCAAACAAACAAACAAAACCAAAACACAAAAACTAGACAGAGCTTTCACAGTACAGTTAAAATATTTCAAAAGCTATTATGGAAAAGTTTGTGTTGAACTATGAAAACATATGATCCATTCTGTTTTGTGTACTACATTATTGAAAAAGACCATACTTCCTTCTACTGACTGTAACACAGCATCTAACATAGACTAAGTTGTGTATAGTAATAACCCCTTAATCATTACCAGCAAAGAAATCCAAATCTGATTTTCTCCATACAGCTTTCCTTCAGACAATTATTAGCAGCTGGATCCTGGCTATTTAATTAGTCTGAAGCTCATAACTACCTGAATGAAAGCACTACAATCCAGCACTGCTCGACTGATGAGATAAAGTGGCTGTTCTCTTTAAAAGGTGCTATTTGCTTGACATGTTTGTATGACTGGGTCTGATGTTCACAGATGATCTTCCAGGGTGCTGCATAATTGAGGCTTTAAATTAGTTTATATTATTAGGATACCTCTGAGAGACCGAAGCCATACATAGACAAATGCTGAATTCTTCAGAAGAGTCCTGTCAAAATGGCATCCTCATCATGCACAGAAAATACACTACACTCATACATTTTAAACTCTTAATTATAATAATGACTCTGGCAACAAACCCTTCTGGAGGATTGATGGCTAGATGAGGCTAATGGCTCTCAGCTGAATTTCAGGCCACAGCTCCTCCCAAACAGTCATTAATCTTCAGGAAATATCCTGTACTTCCATCAGGAGTGTTTAAGTCTCTATGTTTTTAACTAGATTATCTATAGCATGTTTCTAGATCAGTTGGATAGAAAAGTGAAGGTTTCTGACCAACTTTAAATGTTGTAATTATTTAATTTTCACAAAGCTGTTTTAATAGGGCCCTGTCCTGTGATCCTTCACCTCACCTAATTTGTCAGTGACCTCACAGAAGACTGGCCTTTACCGAAAGTTTACATATCACAATTTGATAAAAATATAAAGCCAGATTTTCAGATTTACTCAATATTACCTCAGTCTAACTCTCTGGAGGTCTAAATTATCATTTAGTTTAGTTCCCCAGTACACTTATTGATCTTTGTCTCCTGCTGAGCCATATTTTGTGCTAATTTGCTAAGAGGTTCTCCTCTTAAGTGAATCCATTTTCCTAGGGAAAAAAACCTAACTCATATAGTTGTTGGGACTAGCTTTGGGAACGACTCCCAAAAGGTCATAAGTCACAAATCACATTAATTTTTGTTCTGTTCATCTTGCATAGCCCTCTAACACCATGGTGACAGTGGATGAGAGAAAAGCTGTGGTTGTTATTTACCTCGACTTTAGTAAAGCTCTTGACACGGATTCCCTCAGCATTCTCTCAGAGAAACTGGCTGCTGATGGCTTGGATGGGCATACACTTTGCTGGGTAAAAATTGACTTGATGGCCACGCCCAAAGAGTGGATAGACTTAACTCCAGTTCATGGCAGGTCACAAGTGGTGTCCAGTAGGGCTTGGTATTGAGGCCTGTTCTCTTCAGTATCTTTATCAATTATCTGGATTAGGGGATTGAGGGAACCCTCAGTAAATTTCCAGATGATGCCAAGTTAGATGGGAGTATCAATCTATTTGAGGGTAGGAAGGCTCTGCAGAGGGATCTGGACAGGATAGATCGAGGTCAAAGGTATGAGATTCCACAAAGCCAGGTGCTGGGTCCCGCATTTAGGTCACAACAATCACTTGCAATGCTGCAGGTTTGAGGAGTGGCTGGAAAGCTGCCCATCAGAAAAGAACTTGGAGGTATTGGTCAACATCTCACTCAGTATGAGCCAGCAGTGTGCCCAGGTAGCCAAGAAAGCCAACAGCATGCTGGTTTCAACCAGAAATAGCAGGGCCAGCAGGACCAGGGAAGTGATTGCTCCCCTGTACTGGGCACTGGTGATGCTGCACCTCAAATGTTGTGTTCGGTTTTGGAACACTACAAGAAGGACATTGAGGTGCTGGAGCATGTCCAAGTAAGGGCAACAAAGCTGGTGAAGAGTCTAGAACACAAGTCTTATAAGGAGCCTGGAGAAAAAGAGGTTAAGAAGAGACCTTATCACTCTCTACAACTACCAGAAAGGAGGTTGTAGCCAGGTGGGGGGGTCAATCTCTTCACTTATGTAACAAGCGATGGAACAAAAGGAAGTGACCTCACGTTGTACCATGGGAAGATTAGATTGGATATTAGGAAAAAATTCTTCACACAAAAGGTTGTCAATCATTGGAACAGGATGCCCAGGGAAGTGATGGAGTCACCATTCCTTGAGGTATTTAACAGACATTCAGTTGTGGTGCTGAGGGACATGGTTTAGTGGTGAGCTGTCAGTTCTGGGATAACAGTTGGACTTGATGATCTAAAAGGTCTCTTCCAACCAAAATGATTCTATGATTCTATGTTCCATCAGGCTTTATATCATGAAGCATGCCCTCAACTCATAGCTCAGTTCACACAGTTCACACTTTCCATTTCATGCTAAGAAAACACAGTTCTGTCAGGTTGTAACACAGTCCTCACTATTCCTGACATGGTGAACTGAACTAAGAACCATTTACAAAAAAGATTGTTATGATTTGAGGTCACAGGGGAATCACATGGGGCCCAGCAGAGGTTCAGCACCATGTACTACACAGCACTGATGCAGACAATCTGAGCTAACTCTGAGCAACATAGACAAAAACCACCCTTCACCACTTGGACAGGGGGCCAGGAATCAGTCCCAGTATTGAACATACTTAGCAGTGCAGCCAGTAATAACATTTCTTGGGAATAAAGTGAGACCATTGCTGAACTGTTTGGAAAAATTGTCCTATCATCATTTTCACCATAAATCATTGACTGTCACACCAAACCTTCAATAATTAGAGAGTTATGCAAAGCTCTTCCTGGAGTGATTCTTTTAAAGACAGTTCAGAAAAGTGACCATTTTTTTTTCCTTCATTCTGGCATCATGGCTGTACTGCACAAATACCCTCAAAACCCAAGGTTGCGCCTTATTTGTCATGGCCTTCAGAAGCACTTAGGTAAGGTATTTAAAGGGTCTAAAAGGCTATAAAGCAGTAAATTTTCAAACTGAAATGTTCCTGACAAGCAAGTTTGAACATTTAAAAGAATCAGACACAACAATAATTTAGTAGAGGCCCTTAAATAAAAATAGATGCGAGCAAATGCAAATGTTAGACATTTTCTAAGAGTTTCCAAAACAGCATTTGTTTACACAGCTTTTCAAGAAAAGGGATTTGATAACAGTGGAACGTTGACTAACTGTTCCAAATACTCACACTGCCTTGTTTTGTTGGCCTTTTGTTTCAAGGCACTATACGATGTAAATGTATGAAGTATTTACATAAGTAAGGACAGATATGAGTCTTACATATACAAAAATGTGGCAGAAATAAGCATCATGTATAAGTTTATAAATGCACGTTTGAGCCAAGATAACATCCTATTGCCTATGATTTTCTACCAAAAATATTACACCTGAGTGACTCCCATCAGTCTACTAGCATAGTAATATTATGAAAGCATATAACAGACCTGAAAACAGATCCCAGGAAATCTGACAGTGTATTTTCTTACCCATGGATTAGTTGACTTTTCAAAAAGTTTAGGGCCAAGAGCAATCTCAATGGCCAATTCTTACTCACAAGTCAATAAGTGTTGTTAGAGCTAGATAGGGTCACCCTACCATGAGGGAGTTCTGTGATGAAAAATAAGTAAATAAATGTCATTCTTTCACTGTGTGATAAATCTAAAGCCTTCTCAGATTATGTTTTTCATAGAACTGTTACAATATGAATATTGTTCCGGGGAGCCTAGACAATTCTTTATTACAGAATCACAGAATGTTAGGGATTGGAAGGGACCTAGAAGATCATCTAGTCCAACCCCCCTGCCAGAGCAGGATCACCTACACTAAGTCACCCAGGAACACATCCAGGCGGGTCTTGAATGTCTTCAGAGAAGGACACTCCACAGCCTTCCTGGGCAGCCTGTTCCAGAATTCTGTCACCCCTACTGTGATTGATTGATCACTATTGATCCACACAACAACCAGCTTTGAGGTCTTAATCCAAGGTTCTTGTGAGTGGAGACACAATACTTGGGCTTCTCAGATGAGATGATTCTCAGAGTAGAGAAAGGTTTCAGCAGAATTTCTAAAATCAGTTCCCTTCACTATCCCTATGGAAATACTCTGTTTTGGCAAACCAGCAATCTCCAACACAACGTTTTACTGAACAATTCCCACTTAGCTTTACTAAATGAGTAATTTGCCTCTGTGAAACACTGGAGCAGGGGAAAACTAATATTCCCAATGGTGATAAGGCTTTTAAATATAAATGGGGAGATTTTTCTGTGGTTGTTAATGCATGATTCCTTACACAGTTAATGTGAAGGGCTAAATATGCTGGGATATGCCTTTAACTCCTAAACATCCAAGCTATATTCTCTCAGCTAAAGAAAATACTTGGAAGTATCTATTTTTTCAAGATTTCTTAATACTTTGGACAAATTATAGGTGTGTTAGGGACATGTAGCCATTTGGTTCTTAGCTCAAAACACATTGAAAGAAAGATGAATTTGTTAAACCACAGAACGAATGGCCAATTTTAAGGGGATTACCCCTATCAGAAAGAATAATCCTTGGTTTACAACAGCAATATTATTTTTTAAATCTGGTGGATGAAGCAGCTGCTTTGAAAAGTTATTAATTTCCTGTAAAGAATACTGAATGTTTAGCAATCAGAATGAAGGGCAGGATGTAATTATACAAGCATGCATGAGCATCTTTTAGACAATTCTGCATGGAATTCTCTTCCTTTTTAAAATTATCAGTATTGGTTCTGCTATCTGAATCCAAAACAGCATCCACATGCACAAAAATGAGCTCTATATCTTTTAGAAAGGGGTAGGCCATAATAGTTGATTTTAAGGACAGCATTTGCAGAATTTCAAGCAGGCTGATTCTCAGGGTGCTCACAATAACATCTGTCAACCACCCCACCAGAGGAGGAAATTCTTTTCCCATGGGCAAGGATGTAGGGTTTTGGAGATCTGTGAATGTTTCAGGTACTCAAATTGTTCTCACATCTGGCTCAAATGCAGATTTGGGCCTTGTTCTTCTGTCAGATCATGGACTGTCTGCCCTCACTTATTCCTGCAAGCTCTCATTTACTGCCTTTACACACCACTGATGCTAGCATGTTTTTGTTCTTGTAGCTCATATGTGTGCAGGGTTTATTGTGTATTTGGATTTCCTCTGAGGAACCTAATTTTTTCTGCTCAAAAAAAATAATCAGAGAGATATTTCAGGCTTCTGAGTCTTGCCAAAATCTGCCTGCCAGACAAATCTCCTGTGCTGGTGGAATTCAACCCTATTCAAGACGTTCAGATGACTGGCCCTCAAGATGTGTATGTTAGTAAACCCAACAAATTCCTAATACATCAGATTTTCTGCATAACCACACACTGTCTAGGCAGTACAATCTTGAAGACAAATTTGGTAACCCTGCCCACCTGCACCATGAACCAGAGCTAATTTTTTCCCTGTGGTCTTTAGTGAGCATAACTATGTCTTTCAACCAAAAATAGTTTCCATGTTTCACTCACAATGAAATATTTACCATCAACAATATCCTCTGTTTCCCTCATATTGTACTTCTTCTTTATACATCAGTGAGTGAATATTTTTGGATGTATATATGTGTTTAAGTTCTGAGTCTCACTCATTCTCTCTCATCCTTTTGCTAGAGGATTGTTGCCAGCTGCCTACATCCACAATGAGTGTAATACACACAAGGAAGGAAACAAAAGTCTCCAATTTACTTGGAACTGAAGAAATAAATCTTTCCCACATTTTCTGATGACACATCTGCCCTTAAGCCTGGTGATAAATAGTTAAAGCAACTTTGATTCATCTTCGCACCTGTTAATGATGACTTCTCTCCTTCTAAGCAGTGTATTTGGAGGAAATAGAAAGTAGGATAAAATTATGGAAACTTAGTAATTCCAGGACCAAAAGACAAAAAGTCCTAAAACTTCTTTATTTTCTGTGCTGCTCAGGACAGGTGTGTTCTTTCCTGCAGTGCAGGGGCATTAGGGTGAATGAGACCACCGTGGGACAAAATGGCAGATGGAGAAGAAGGGATTTGGAGGAGAATGTTCATAGGTAGAAGTGAAAATGTTATGTTCACATACAAGAGCCTCAAGGTCTTTTTTTCAGAACAGAACAACATTCTGGGGAAGCTTGAACAATATTTAAAGCAGAAAGAGATTTATAGGTTATTTAATATATATATATTTCCTATTGCAGTGTCCTCCTAGGCTAAGGAGCATATGTATGCTAGCATGCCAACAACTCTTTGTGGTTTGTTTGGGATGGACTTCTGTTTAAATAGAAGAAAAAAAAAAGTGTTAATTGAAGCTGTATTTCTGTTGAAAACGATGGTTCTGAAAAGGCAATCAGCTAGAGCAAGCACTCTCTGCCTAGTCCAATTTAGCCCATTAAACCACAAACCCCGAGCAACTTGGTCCAGATTCCCCAGTGTGTTCCAACTCCTGTGAGTTACTGGAACCATTCAAAGGAGCTGGACTTCAGCCAGATGTATCCAGCTGAGAGCTCCTCACAGTGTGGGAGCCCTCAGTGTGCACAAAAGAGCACAGATGGTTCCTTGGTTCCTGTGCTGCCACCCCCTTCTCCTACCTCGTTTGGCCCTGGCACAGGGTCAATGTCACAGGGAGAGAGAGAAGGCTGCTGACTGTGCTATCTGACACGCAGGACTGCAAGAATCTAAAATAGCAGGAGGAAACCAGAGCAACACACAAGTCCCAGTACAAAAACAGATAGTAGGGAGCTCTGCTTGACAGCCCCTTGGCAGCCCTCATTCATCAAAGTCATGCTGAGCAGCAGCACTGGAAAACAGAGCCCTAATATTTTAGGCCGTATTACTCCAGTCACCAAGGAAACTCAAATTTCATGTTCTTTTATGGGTTTTTATCTTTGTTCCTAAAACCACATTGCAATAAATTAACTTCAGAGACAAATTCAAGGCTGTCTGCACAAGAAACAAGGTGGGCAAAATTCAGCTTGTAGACTGAGATGCCTCAGTGTATCTCCATGGACATCTAGTGACACCTGTCAATGAAGGCTAGAGAACTATTAATTTTGTCCTAAAGTAGATGTGAAGGATGTGATTCAATTGTCTAAATGTAGACCTACAGAGTCATTTTAGATGCCTTAACACATCTAAAAGGTCCCCAGACACTATGTCAGAAAGGTATTAGTCACCTGTAGGTAGTGTGTCTGTATTAATTTGTGCTAATGTCTTAATGCCTGGAGACATTTTAATGGCATTAGATACCCAACAGTGAGCAAATTATTTCAGTCCTAAGCCACTGGTCAGTCAAGTTGTTCTCTTAGCTGTTCTGACTATATTACCTCTAATGACTCTGAATTTATTGACTCCTGGCTAAAGTCCTAGCTTATATAGCAACCACATCTACAGGTAGACACTTGAGTTTAAAGATTTAGTTCCTTACACATTTGTGTCTAGCACCATTTCAAATGCCTTAACATCTTTCAGAAATTTCCAGCTGCAGCTCCTGAAGATTTTAACTTCCCTGTAAGTCCTGTGTCACATCTGCCAGCCCTGTAAGAATTTCTTGGATTTCCTAAAACACCTCAAATGGCACTGGACACTTATATTTATGCAACGGAACTGATCCATAGGGCTCTTTAACTAGAACTGAACCACAATAATGAATATAAGTGTCTCAAAATTAGTATTGCTTGAGATGACCAAATGGATTTTTCCTGTATTTTAATGGGCTAGCTCCAGAGGAAATACTGAGTATTGCTCATATATAAGCATTTTTTTAATGTCTTTGGTTTTTCTAAAGAGCATCTGACACTTCCAATTCACATATCTCAGCAGCTTCTGATGGCAATGACAGCTGCAGCTGTGACACAGTCACTCCAAAGGACTTTATGTCAGGCAAAGACCTTCGTGACTGCATCTGCACTAACACCATCCATTTTTTCAGGATAAATCATTTCACATTACAGGAGGTGTTGAAATACTGCAGAAGCTCATAGAAAAGGCTCTGCATGAAGAACTGAATACATCCACAGTTTTTCGGGATGGAAATAATGAATTGCAAGGGCAAAAAAAGCTTTCTTAAGAGTAAGGAGAATGGGATGGAGAATCCTTGTTTCATCCACATCAACCAATAGGAGCATCTTCCCTTGACACCTCTGTTTCCAGTTTTTCCTTGAAAACCATAATGTCCAATACCGAAATTCATAGAGCAAAAAAATATAACACCACACTCATGGCTCTCACTGTAAAATGCCTGGATCGAGGGACACTTCTAAACTGAGAATGGAATTTATTGTATCCATGACAGTAAAACATCTCTGCTAATATAACTTGTCAGCCTCCTGGGTTGCAACACTTAAATTCACTTAGATTAAAAGATACTTGAAAAGTCTTTGCATGTGGAATCAGATTGGAAACGTGAAAGAATATTCAGCATAACAGGAATATATGAAGGAAAGATGAGAAAGGGAAAAGATTTGACGTGTAAAAGTATTGCTAAAACGAAAAGGAATACCTTAGAAGTATTGTTTTCCTGTCATTAATGCTTTAGGGAATGTTGCTGCTGATGTCTAATGCTGTATTCTTTTTTTTATTATTATTATTTTCTAAAAATGGTGATATTCAAGAATTCTTTTCAGAGCTGAGAATCAAACTTTATGCAAAAATTAAGCAAAATCAGATTTCTCTGTGATAGTTTTCATGTGTTTTTATCCCACTGATTGGAAGCTACTGGGACTGTGGTAGGAACCTTCTATGCTTTTAGATATATGAACTCCTTCCAAAAGGAGATTCATTCTCAGATATGGAAGCTGTGGGAGATGGTGTGAGTCTGACTCACCAGGCTGAAGGGAGGCACAGGCTGTGCCGCACGTGTGATTTTACAGATTCATGCTCTCAAGAGTGTATGCATATTTGTTTACAGAAGGCTCTATAGTGCCTATATTCCCAGGGCTGTTAAAAATCAATGTTTAAAACATACAGCTCCATACATTGTTCAAAGACGGGATTCTCATAACAACAATTAAATCCTTGTCTTTCTTTTTCCAGACAAATAATAGCATTACTTAACTTACATCAGCAGTGATATCTGTGACCTGGCACCCTCAACAGGGCCTCCTCCAACCCTATCCACAGCCCAGGACCCCATTTCATTCTTCCTAGGTTCATCAGCCTCTGCCCCAACAATGCTGCAGCAATACCAGTTTCCAGGGCCCACCAGCCCTGATGACCCCTGGCTGCCTTGCTTCTGGATGGGGGTGATGAGCTAGGCTGCCAGGTCCTGCCCTGCTGCCCTAGGGATCCCCAGATGCTCACAGTCCCCTTCTAGGGAGCCCCATCCCTGCTGTGCCCTCACAAGCAGGTGTATAAAGGGAGGCACAAGCCAGACCAAATCACACAACAAGAGTTTTAAAAAAAACCCTTGCATTTGCAATACCTGGTGTTGTCCTGAGAGTTAGTAATTTCCTGTGTTCAGTATTAATGGGAATGGCTCCTTAATCCTTCAAAGCATTAAATGTACCAAATATTTTGACTGTGGAAAGTATTACTATTAATAAATGGCAGGGAACAGTGGTTTTCCTGTGTACATATGCCCCTCTGATGAGGTACACATAACATGTGGCTCCTAATACCAAAGATGCTGTAATCCTTCACTTGTCAGCACTGCACTAAAGGTCAGTCTGGTTTTTCTCACTTTACAAACTTCCATCTGTCAAGGGATGCTTAATTCACAGCTTATTCTCACATCTACCCCAAGGCTGTCTAAATTTAAAAACAGGCATTTGTTTATCATTTTATGTTTAAAAAAGGAGACTTTTTTTCCAAGCTATTGGTTTGTGACAAGAAAAGATTTTAAGGAATCTTTTAACATCAGATCTAAAAGGGTTATTGTAGCATTTCTTGTGGTTATAAAAGCTGGTGCTTCCATAAACTGAACTAAGCATCTCTGTATTTAAGAGACATGGGACATGGCTGAAAAGATGCTTTTCTCACTGCTAGTTCTTTATTATCTAGTAGAGTAAATGTGCATTAAGGCAGTTCACCCAAATCAACAGGCAACAGATTTGAGCCATGTGAAGCATTATATATTCATATATATATGATACAAAGAAAAACACATATTAACAAAAATATAATTGGAAATTAAAAAATGGCACTTACTTAATAATGTGTTCAAGCATGGGCGTAAATTTTGAACAAACACACACACAAAGCAGACAATGGCTTATGGTTGACCTCTTGTTCTAGTGCCTTGATGAACTTTGTAGTCTCTGTTACAAGGCACGTTCACTTTATTTAGTTATTTGTGTTTAAAAAAAGACTTATCAGATATTCTTGAAATAAATCTTCTTGTAATGACAATGATAAGTGGATTACCTACACTCAAAGTGGCTAAGATGAAAGGAAATGTTTAAACCACCACCATCCCTTTTTAATGTGAAGGAACTGGGTATGAGAAGGAAGCTCTGCATGTTCATGATGGTACTTGCTACATGAAATTTCCTAAGGAGTTTTTAATTTCCGAATAAATGTGACAGTGACTTTTTGGTTAAATTATATCTGGAAATCTCTCTTTTCCTATAATTCATCCTCAAATAGAATTTGCGTGGTTTTAGAGTGTTTTTCTCTTTACTTGAGAGGGAAAAAAGGTGTAAGAGGACCTGAATAACATTCAAAGGCTGTGGCTGTAAATTAAACAGTGTGTGGTGATGGGCAGGGTATTGCATCTTTATCACTTATGTTGGTTAATCGTTAGAATATGCAATGACATAATTTAAGCACATTTTAGGCATAAACCAACCAGGTCCATGCCAAATAATTCCTGGGTACATATTGAGGGTTTGGAAAAAAAAAAAAAAAACAGGGACCATTGCTCATAGATATTGTGGGTATAACCTTGCTCTGAAATCTACAAGAGTTTGACATTCCAGGGAGTCCTTGAAATGCTTGTTGCCATGCAGGACAGAACACACTTTTCAGGTCACAAGGATAAGTGTATCTTAGGTGTCCTTGAAGGATGAAGTGAAAGTAAGGTATTATATATCCAAGAAGCCTTCAAGATTGCCAAGAGCTTTGTGGTCCAGAAAGAGAACAAACTTCAGTGATTTAGGACTTTTTGAAAATTCCCATATATGTAGGTTGTACTGAAAGGACACACTGGCAGCTCTTACTCATCAAGATAAAAAAACTTCTGTACTTCTGCAATGGTCCAAGCCATCCACAATCACTTTTTCTTAAGGAAACTTACAAAAGCAAGGAAATATAGGTAAAAGTTGATTGTTTCTTTGTTTTGGGGGTATGTTGTCTTGTGTTTTATTGTTTGTTTGTTTGTTTGTTTGGTGGTTTAATTATCTTTTACTCAAGTTATATGGGGTCTGAAGGTGTGACAGTCCACAGTCTCTAGTCCTTCTGGTCACTTGTGCACACATAGTAAAGCCTGTAGTAAAGTTAGAATTAAAAAACAAAACACTGAACTGCAGGGTATTGAAAAGTCTTCAACAAAATTCCCTCGAGCAAATTAGCTGGTGTGTGTTAGCAAAGCTCCATGAAAGTTAGCAAAGTCTGCATCCAATATTGCTTGCTGAAAACAGGTATATAGTTTTTCAAATATGGCCTTTCCTCTGTAGCTTCTGAGGTAAAATATCCATTATTTCTCACGTGGGCATCTCACCCAGGCACTAAAAGTCACTGAGACTGTAGCTAGGCTCTGACAGCCCAGGACAGTAGAAAATCTGCAAAAATTTGTCATGGTTGAAATGTCAAAGAAACTGTTGCCTAAACTTTATTAAGCATGCTGGACAAAAGTAGAAAATGGGTGATAGCAAACGTGAAAGCAAAATAGAGATGAGACCTCTTGGTAACTTACTGGTATGAAGCCATTCATAGTGAAGGTTGCTGGCATAGAAATGGGGCAGAGTTACTTTTGCAAATGTTCACCTGAATCTTTTCTCCTTTTGCTTTTAATCATTTTCTAATCTCTATCTTGTCCTCACAAACAGACACAGCTATGTACAAAACAACACCCTGTACAGCAGCAGGCCTTCTTTTATGTTACTAAACTGTCAAGAAAAACCTTGTGCTTCTACTTTTTATAGTCACTATGACTTGACCCAGCTGAGAAGAAAGGAAAACACAGTGACAGTGCCAAGAATATACTGAGTTGCAGTCATCATCAGAGACTTCCATTAATCATGGTCAGAACTACAGCAAAATAAGGAACATCTTTTTTAGGTTCTCTTTGTTTAAATCTCCTAGGAGATTTATACACCCCTGATGTATATCATGAACCTAGAGGATATATTTTTAAGGGCTCACTTACCCCATCTGAAATCGAGCAAATGTGTAAAAATAAATAAACTGAAACTGGCCTATGCTGAGTGCAAATGCTACAATAGCATAAACTGCATGCTAAAGAGTTTTCTTTTTAAAACAAAATCCACCCCCCTTCTCTCTTTCCATTGTTTTCAGTATCTTCTAAAGTTAGAAACAAAATACTCTCTCTGATGACTTCATCCTTCCCACTTGGCAAACACTGGTATTTCTGTCTTCTCATTGGAGTGCTACCAAATAAGCCCATTTCACATTTCTTTGCTTTTTCACTGGGATCATTAGCTGCAGAGCCATCTGTGTTCTTGCACTCGTGTATCAGTGCCACTCAAACAAAAGCACTTGCCCATGGAGGTTGTGGACTCTCCTCCTCTGGACAAATTCAAAACACACCCAGATACCTTCCTGTGTGACCTGATCTAGGTGACCCTGCTCTGGCAGGGGGGTTGGACTAGATGATCTTTCAAGGTCCTTTCCAACCCCTAATATTCTATGATTCTGTGATTCTGTGATGCTGTTATTCTGTGACTTGAGTCCTTTCTGTTGGACTACATTGTACAGAAGGATGAATCTGTATCTGCCAACCTGCTGTGCACCTTGCACTTAGCTCTTTGGAAGGCAGCTTACAGGCTATGACTCCTCTGAGTCTTCCTGGTAATGTAGTGGCCCCCCAGTGTCTTCATGCAATTGGGATCCTGAGCGTGCTCCACTTCTGCCTCAGACCATACTTGCTCATTTTCTGCACCAAAAAAAAAAAAAAAAAAAAAAAAAAAAAAGTTTGTTTGAAAAGTTTGTCTTTAAAACTTTTTTATTTAAAAAAAAATACAAAA
>JANHGL010023284.1:39732-50402 GCA_024611195.1 Ceyx melanurus | reverse complement strand
TTTCTATCCTGACATGCTCTCCGGCCCACGCGACACCCCCATCTCACACCAACATTCGCCATTTCCCACACCACAAAAAAAAAAAAAAAAAAAAAAAAAAAAAAAAAAAAAAAAGTCTGTTGTAGAAGTTTGTCTTGAAACTATTTTTATATAAAAATATATACAAACATGGTATTGCTAGCCCTGAAAATTAAGATGGAGCTAAAGGAATTTATGGCAGCTGATTGTGTGAGGTATTGCAGCTTTTTTAAATGTTAAATTCAGTTCTATGGAGACCATAAGCACAAGGTTTATATCATGTCTACATATTTTGTACACTCAAAAGTACTGGTGAGATTTTCTGTGGTAAAAAAGAATAAATAATTAAAAAATCTATGCCTTGGTTTAATTCTGCATCAGAATAAGGATGAATGTGAAAACTTTGTATTTTCTTTTTTTCTGAAATAACACTTTTGTTTTCTAGACAGCTCTGTTTTCAAAATCCAGCTTTTAAAAATCTTTATTGCTGCCTAAAGTTGCACAGCAAGAAAAATGTATCCATTGGAAACACATTACAGAAAGGTATTTTGCAGCTTAACAATTTTGTTGAAAGAATCTAAATTCTCCTTTTGGATGAGATTGCCCAATGCTTGAAAACATGACAGTGTAAGCTGACATCGAACTCAAAATAACTTTTTTTTCTTTTCTCTATTTACTTACAGGTGTCTAAAAATCCACAGCCCACAGAAGAATTCCTACATCCAAGCAATTTGATGCTGCTTTCATACCCTAATATTGCAGTGATATGACACAATAGTGTTACACAGGCATGCTAACATACCACACTTATGTAACAGCAGTGATAAAATTACCATCACTGGTCATGTGTACTGCTCTGCATGAAAAAAAATCACCTTCCAAGGCCCTGAACAGACACAACAGAATAAGCTGGTTCTACACACAGAGGGAAAGTGAGTTTGCATCACTATAAAGTAATTACATATGTTTTTCAAGGGATGAAACAGCTTTTTTTAGTGGAAGTTAGGAAATGACAAAGTCTGTTTTCCATTGGCAGTGGGGACTGTACTGGACTTCTGGTTAATTGGTTGATTGCTTGGTTTCTTTGTTGGTTGGTTGTGATTTTCCCCATTCTGCTTCTTTGTTGCTTTGTTTGTTTGTTTTCTCAGTCTTTTATCTTTGGTTAAGAAAGTAATTCAACTAATAACAATAAATGTATTGTTAATATGTATTTTTGTGTTCTCCATAACATAAGAAAATGAATGAAAATCCTGTTTTCAGTCACATCAAGTAGCAAAATATCTATTTACTTTGTATTATATAAATGCTATGCACTGGTTCAGATGTTAAGCAGCCCAATACTGCTGGTCAGACAATGTCATAAGCAGTACTATTCTTATCCTGTGTTTAGAAAAATAGACATATTCAGATACTTGCCCAAGGCAACATAAATGTTCAGAAACCACCTGCAAAAAAAAAAAAAGTAGAATAAACCAGAATTATAGAGAGGAGTCCCTGGCTCCCAGCCAAGAAGACTGTGAAAGCAGCAATGTAGTTTTTATTTAATCTAAATTTCTGTTCAAAAGAAAACTTAAGATTCCCCAATGGAGGAAGAAAACTGGTTTTAGACTAATGAAACCCAAGTCCATCTCTCATTTTGCACCAAATGAATGTAGACAGGCTCTTTTTGTGGGAGCAAGATCTGAATGGTGTGAATGAAATGCAATTTACAGCCTGGGATCTGCTCTTTAATAATAATTTGTTTGAATATTAGGAGTACTCAAGGGCCCTACTGAGGATCATGCCCTACTGTGAAGGCTCAGTACAGAATGGTCACCCAAAACAGGCCAGATCCTGAAGAGAGCTTGAGAGAAAACTGACAAAGGGAACATGAGCATGTGGTCAGGGTTTTGAGAGGCTAAGTATTTGCAAGTTACAATTTTGTCTAGTTTCTCAGTCAAAGTTAGAGCTGTGCTTTTTTATGGATTTCCTATAATGTATTTGATTAAGTGGAGTCTGTGGGGGAGAGCTTCTCAGTAATTAAAGCTTAAATACTGCAATTTTTTTGCTGGTTTTGAGAGACAGAGAAAGAAAGCTCCACATGACCTCCAATTACATTTGAGAAAAACTAAAACAGGTTTCAGAACTGAAATGCAGTCCCAAAGTGATTTACATCTGCTCAGTGTGAACCAAAGGAGGAAGGAAATACTAGCAGTACCATCTTCCAAGACATGTCTGGTCCTGTTAATATTTGTTGAGTTGTGGTATAGTTAAAAAGTTCCAATACTGTGAAAAATGATGTGGCAGAATATGTTAGCAATTAACAGCATATACCACAGCAATGGAAAGCTCTTAATGCTTCGTACTATCCACATTGAGATGTGGTCAAAGGAAAGAAACTAGGTTTCATTTTGGCTGCAAGGCAGAACACATGTAATCTAAAATGAAAGGAAAGAAAGACGGTTCACAATAACTATTCCCTGTAGAGCACCCGATTTTTGCATGAACATTTGTTTAGAAATTAAATGTTAACCCAAAGTCATGATGACTAATTTTTATTGGTGTTAATAAAAGGGAAAGACCCACTAACTTGTTGTGCATTTAACTATGCACAACTCCCCGTAAATCTGTGCATTTTTAAGACCAAGTGTTCAATGAGCACAAGTCAAGTTCTCAGACATCGTGCAATTAGCTTTAAAAGTGTGAGATGTCAAGAAAACAATGAATGCTTCTTGATTCTTTATTATTATTTTTAATCTCCTCTCATGCAATGGGGAGGACAGACACCATATTTTTAATGGAAGATAAAGCACAGCAACGTGTCTAACTGAAAATTATCTACCTGGATTTCTCCACAGCTTTCAATACAGTTTCTCACAGCCTCCATTTAGAGGACCATGCCTCCTGATGCATTATGGTCTAGATGAGTGGTTTGTGCAGTCGGTGGGGAAGTGGCTGACAGGCTATACCCAAAGAGTGGTGGTAAATGGCTC
Organism: Ceyx melanurus; assembly: GCA_024611195.1. NCBI lineage: Eukaryota > Metazoa > Chordata > Aves > Coraciiformes > Alcedinidae > Ceyx > Ceyx melanurus. Next base: position 47,412 of record JANHGL010023284.1, on the reverse strand, counting down.
TTCTTCAATCTGGCAATCTATCCAATCTGCCCCCCCAGGGATTAATAATAATAAGAATAATCTCCCCAGTGAAGTAAGTGGTGGATTCTCCAACACTGGACACTTCTAAGATTCACCTGAACAAGGTGTTGAGCCATCTTTTCTAGACTATGCTTTTGCCAAGGAAGGTTGGGCCAGATGATTCTTGAGGTCCCTTACAGTCTGGTATTCTATGATTCTATGTCTCCAGAAACAATGTTGAACCAAAGATCATCTATTCCCCACGAAATGTCAAACAAAGCTGGGAAGTATAAGAATATCTTATAGGCACTTAAAAGTCAGGCTGCAAGAAACTTTATTTTTAACGTAAAACTTGGTAGTGATGCAAAGAACTGGAGACCCTGATGCAGAAGGGTCTCATAGTCTGTGCTTATATGAAGACAAGCATCACTTATCTCAGAAACTCTCAGGTGTTTTAAGTGGCTCACTTCAGGTTTTAGCATTGCTCCTGGATAAGAACATCCTGTTATCTCAGCTAAATATAAATCTACATCCTTCTAACTTGTTGCTTCTTCTTCAGACCCCTCCACACTCCCCCATCTCACATCACTCTATTTTGCATTTTCCAGGATTTATCTTTGAAAAGTAAAATCTTCCATGCAAAGAAATCTGAAAATACTGCATCCAGATATTTACTGAAAAGGCAATTGTTCTACTTTGGAAACATGATATGAAAAACCCCATCTAACATCAAGGAGTTCTACCTGTAGGTATGTGGATGCATCACCATTTTCTAAATTGCTCATACTGGCCTTGGACAGTTTATTTGGGATGTTTTACATCAGTGTGTTCCTTATGCCCTAAGTTTTGTCAACCACTAGAACCTCATCAGAGCAACATACATGTAACTGTGTCTTGAAAGCTGTATATGTTCAGAATACACACACATTTAGATATGCTGCCTTGTTCATCCATGTCTTATTTTGCCTCATTTAGTGTGTGTGTTTGTTTTGGTTTGTTTTTGCTACATTTGTTGAAAGAGAAGGACATGAAAAAAACCCAAAACTAACCAACCTTATCATAGAATCTGAGTGGGAAATTGGAGTGAAAATTTAATGTTGAGGCATTACAGGAAGAGAAATATATATAAACTATTCTTTTAGCTGCATAACTGTACCCACACTAGGGGTTTCACTAATAGAAATTCTGTTTGTTTCTATGTCAATATTGTCAAACTGGCACAGATTTGGCCAGAAAGAAAGTTTTATTTTGAAAAAAAGTCATGGTTTCAGAAATAATTTTTTAGCCTGCACTGGGACAATACTGAGACCATTCCAGAAAAATCTGTAGCAAAAATGCATGTGAAAAAGTCTTTTTCCCTAGTATCTTATAACTCCCCCATGTGCTCACAGGGACTACTGTATTGCAGCTGCACTAGTAAATGAAATTGCCCAAGGACTGCTGTCTGCCCTGAGGCCAGCTCACACGGCTTGTGTTGACACAGTTAATTGCTTTTACCCTCTAAAACATGCTGACTGCATCTATACTGGCTCAAACTATCCCCTTAGTTGTTCTGGGATATTGCTGGGAGAGAGGTAGTTAGCCCAGGCCAAACTATTGCCAAAACCCATATTAACAATTTAACTATACTGACAATCATCTGCCCGTGCTCAGGTTTGCCCTGGCCCTGTTTCATATATCGAAATAAGATTGCTCAGGAGACAATATTGAAGTCCTTGCTCTTGTTCTTCTATGCCAAAAGAATTTCCCATGCATTAGCTATTTTGAGAAGGAATTCTCTCCGCCTGGTTTTGATGAGAAATTCCGTCCTCAGCTTGCAAAATCATCCTAACTAAACTTAATGGAATCACATGAACTGCTGTAAAAAGTTCAGATGAATCTGCATTTTTCTTAAAAAAAAAAAAAATGCTGTTGACAAATTCCACTAGTGCAGTGATTGATTTAGGACATGACTTCATTGAACTATTCATCTGAACTTCAGGCCTTGAATATATGTCTGACTTTCTTTCCAAAGCCATAGTTGTTAATGCAGTTCACCTCACAGCAATTACATTGTGGTTTTATCTATGCAAGAGATGGATTTAAAAATCTTTTAAATATCAAACTACTCTTTTTTTGTTCTCTCTTTTTTCTTCATTATCTTCCTGACTGTAGTGGTTTCACATACTTCTAACACAGCTGATGGATACCGTGTGTTTGGAGAACAATAGTGTGCATATATTTTGTCCTACACTAATTCTTAAGAAGTGTACCACCTCAAACATTCATCAGTGCAAGAAGTAATCAGCTGAATGATAGAAAAATAAACAAAATAATTTGATTGGACTGAAAGTTCATTTGCATTTTATTAAATTTTCCTCTGATATTATTTTGTCACTCTGCATACATCTTGACATTTTTCATTTTCCCTTCTTGTTTATTAAACAAGTCATTACTTCAGTAAAAAGAAGCTTGTCCTCTTAATTCCAGCTCACTTCGGAACCTGCTTTCACACCATGGAAAAAGAATAAGGAAATCTTGAGCATGTTTGAAGTGGTTTTAAAATTCTTCCCCTCTTTATAAGACAAGTTATGTTTATCAGTAGCTTTAACTTTAGGGGATCTACAAAGGGACTGGTATGTCAGCAGAAGACTTATAAGTCTCCCTAACAGTATCAAAGACATTAGGGCTCTCTCGTTGGTAGGATGCTAGAGTTGCATACTAAAGATAGCAGACACATGCTTCATGGAAGTAGCACTACTGAAATATAAACAAGCCCCCTTTGTCCAGACATTTTTGGTTATGTTTACAGATTAAATCTCAGGATGTGTATATTAGATGTTCTTGTTTCAGGATATTAATGGCAAAATGAACCTGTTTTTGATGTTTAAGTCACATTAATGTCTGATGGACTGTTAAAATGTTAAAGGGTACACCAGACATGCTGTAGTATGTGACATATGTTAGTCATACCATACTAGCTAGGAATTTGGATTTGTTTATAATGAACATAAATTGACTGAATTTAACCCTCCTCTACCTCCCCCAAAAGTTAAATCACATTAGGTTCCATTTCCTCTGAAAGACAGTCTTGAAAAATTAGATGAAACTTGAAATGTAGTTGTATTAGATTTTACCAGTAGTACATAAAAGTAACCTGCTTAGCAATATGAATTTATAAGACCTGTGGGCAAATAATTAGATATCAGAAACACATTCAGAGATATCTGTTTGTTCTTTGAGCATTTTGGCATAAAATTCACCCTAACTCTTAAACCACCTTCAGAATATTTGCAGTCATTATAATAAATCATTTTAATCCTGGACACATCTGTGCTCAGGGTCATTTAATTCACTGGCTATTAGCAAAATGCTGAGCCTGAACCTTGTCAAAGACAGGTAGGACGTAGGAATATGAAGTAGGATAATTTAGCTCAGATTTTAGAGATTATGCTAATACATTTCATAAAAATTAAGGTTGCCTCAATATTTACCTATATTTCCCACCTGTGTGCATCTATTTCTTCATACTATTACTATAATTCCCTTTGGTTTTACTCTTCGTTTCTGTGATTAAGTTTCACCACATGACCATTTTATTATGATATTGATAGAAATTCTGAAACTTTAACATTGTTAATCTGCATATGAATATGTGTTACAGGTGGAGGGAAAGTATTAATTTGTTGTTAAAGGTCTTTGATTTTGCTAATATGGGAGATTCAGGATTTATTTGAGTAAAAGAAACCTTAAAAAGCTGTCAAAGGCAAAAAGCAGCATATACACTGGGAGATACTATAGCAGTAGGAGCCTTCTTCACTAAGGTCAGCCTGCCAGAAGACCTCACAGGAAGGTTGTGTCTCCCTGCAGAGCCCAGCTGTAGTTAAGGAGACATCTCAGCGTAGAGGTCAATCACCTTTGTTGACCCACATGCAGGAGGAGAGACTAAGTGGTGACCTTGAGAGCAGCAAAAAGTAAAGATGTTTAAATTCTAGTGAGTAATTTCAGGCTGAGTTCTAGTCTACTAGTGAGGAAAGTGGGGAAGACAGTGGCTAAAAGTGTGCTTGTCTCTGCAACATCAGCAGCATTTAAACAAAACATTGCTGAGAAATGCTTCAAGATATTGTCAGTGAACTGAACTCAGGCTCTGGGAAAATCAGGCAGTGAAAATGCTTTTCTCTCCACATTCTCTGTCTTCTCTGTAAATACACCCTTTTCCCTCATGTGAAGCAGCAGAGCAGAGGTGTCACAGATAGCGAAGACATCTCTGCTGGCTTTACAACAACTAGAGAGTCCATCTTCTCAGAGGAAATATTCAGAAGGACCCTCCAGATGGTACACATCATTTTCCACTGCTATGAAGTGAGCTCAGAAGCAGCACAAAATGAACTCCATAGGTTGAAGGATCTGGCTCTTTATAGTAAATTTGCATTTGAAAATGCTGTTACAGAGGCTGATGCTAATAAATAAACATATTAAACCTGTTGTCTCTGACTATATCTATGTATAAATACTGTCTTTCTGGTTTCTTGAACATTCTATTCAAAGAGACAAATGAGACCAACCATAACACAAAACATAGCTAACACAGTTGTATTTTCAGAGATGATAATATTTCATGTCCTCTAACCACTTCAAATTTTGCAAGGTAACAAAAAATACCAGTTTATCCTCAGCTTCTCTTGCAGAAAACTGTTTTGGTGCAGGGTATTCTTGCAGTATTGGAAAGAGATTTTAAATCCTGGCCAAGTAAGTGTGAAGACCTTTCTAAGGAACAGTGAATCTCTTTCAGCTTTTCAAGAGGCTTATGACTGACACACTCTTGGTGGGATATCAACAATAAATCACATCTATACAAAACATAAATATGTGGAGGATCTTCAGATTAGGTCTTAGGCCAGTTAGGCACAACTTGCAAAAAAATCAGTATTATCTGGAAGAAAAAGGTTTTATTAAAATGTCTCATATAAAATGAAATGTCTGACAGAGAAATATTTTATAACAGTTGACTTTTTAATTATATGGAGAACACAAAATTAATATCATAAGAACACTAAACATGAAAAAAAATAAAATTGAAAAGAAATATTAGATACCTGGTTCCAAAATTATAAACCAGGACATTCTGGCAATGTCAGAATATTCCTGTCTGCCAAAATTTAATTTCAGCAAATCTAATACGGCTGTCCAAAGCGTTTTGATTTCAGAACAACTGCATTTTTCAATTCTTTTTTTTTTTTTTTTCTTTTTTTCTGGTCATCAATAACATAGTGATTCTAAGAATGTATAATTATTACACCTATACCATCACATCTTACTAATGAAGAGTAAGAAAATATTCTTAAAATTGGTTTCTATTTGGAGAGTCATTGAATGAAGTTTTAAATGTTAATGAGTTCAATTTAGATAGAATTTAAATATTCAAAACAAAAAGGCTCATTCAGCAAGTTCTGGCTTTAATTCTCAGATCAAAAAATAGGACTGATATCACCTTATTTTACTTATTGAAATATTATCACAGATCTATCTTTGTCTATACTTGATGTGAAGATAGAAGGACTTCCAATAGAGGAGTCAACCCATCCTAAAACAGATATCTCAAGTAAGTAAATTTACCTTTGTAAATTTATGCAGTCCAGATGAAGTGTCATATTTTGTCTCATTTCATTTTTGGTTTTGGTTTAGTTTTGTTTTCAAACTGTTGATAATGTTAGAAAATGGAACCAAAAAAAAATAGCTTATGAGAAAATTAACTCACAATCAGTATTATAGTAGTTACTGATATTTCTTAGGACATCACTTACAAAACATCTGCTCAGAGTGCTGTCCCACCTTTTTTACCCTATGATAAAAGAAAGAAAATTGAAAGAAAAGAGATTTCAAATGGCTCCTTCTCAGAACAGCACTTCAGACTGCACCACACAGCAGCAGTGAAGGGAGAGCTGCTGATGCCCTCAGCCACTAGGCTGTGCTGATGAATGTGGAGTCAAGAGCTAAAGCTCAAACTGATGGGCAATACCAACCTCACTGTTTGATCCATACTTACATTGAGCTCCTTGAGAGGTTACATTCACTTTATACAAGATGAGAAAATACTTGAAAACAAAGAACTTCTGTTTCCTTTGGTTTAGGCTTTCAGAGGAATTGCAATGAAAAGAGCAGCCACCTTAAGAGCAAATCTTGAAACACAATGTGTTTTGCCCCAGAGGAACACCCTAGCTCTTCATTATCTGTGAAGCACAGTCCTTTGACATGTCCAGGACAGAATTTAAGCATAAATGGTTGTCAAATCGCTCTCACAGTCTTATGGTATGCTGTAGGTCTTATGGGAGTAGAGTGGAAAACTTGTCTTTAAATGAATCTGAGTAGAACTTTGAGAGGCTGTGTGCATCTCAAATTTGTCTTCAGGGTATACAACAGTTCATAAGACTGCTACTTTTTTGTGACATAGCTTTTATGGGGGTAGAGCCAGAATATTAAGCTCATTGCTTCCAGATGGAAAGGTTGGACAGGACAGAAATCCTTGGCATTGGGACCATGGACAGAGTAGTGTGATATGGACATGACATATTGAACTAATCTAGATAGAAGATACAATGTTAGCCAAGGTTGTCAGTTGGATTCTTTATAAAACATTATATGGTTTGTAACAAGGTATTGTGTATCCTTCGAAACCCTTCAGATTGAAATCCTGGAAAGACTGTGGGGAAAATTGTGATTATTTTGCTTAAGTTACTAGAGTTCATTTTATATATATTAAAAGCTTGGCATCATTTGCCTGCAAGAAATTTTAGGCCAGCAATTTATACCGTACAAGCAATGTACATCATGCTAACAGCATTTAAATGAGTCCAGGTGCTCATTTGTAACTTAGGATCTTGTGTGTTCTTATTCATGGACTATACTCTGATAATAGAGCAGTGCCTCAAATGAGAGTGCAACTGAGATATTTTTCATGAACCATACATCTGTTTACAAGAGATGTTTTTGCATTAAACCTTACGGCTACACTGAGGCTATTCCACCAGGGGGCATGTAAAGCCCACAAGATTAATCGCTCTTCTACCGTATTTTTCTTAGGATATTTTGCTAATGACAATAGCTTAAAATCCATTTAGCAGTCAGAATTCCCATTGCACCCATTCAACATGTGTATTTGCTAAAGCAAGAAGTAGGGGCACATTTAAAAATCTTGAGAAGTGGGCACTGGGTAGAGTCCTTCATGTAGTCTTTGGTGCCCAAATGAATTGCTGAATGCTGTTCCTATTTTCAAAATGCTTGTTCATATGTATGGGACATTTATACTTTCTCTGATTTCAGATATATCCAAAAACTTTTCACTAGAACTATTTTGTACAGCAGAGGACAGGATTTAACTCTTCTTGCTGGACATACAAAGCATAAATGTTTTTCAACACCTCCAGAATGAACAGATCAGGTATATATCTTAGGACATCCCTTATAAAACCTTTGATGTCCCACAGTTACCTGGATGTTACCAGGTAACCACAGTTACCATCACTCAGACAGAGAAAAAAGTTTAGAACAAACCCCATTTTACAGCTGTTTCCATTCATGTACAGGCCAAATGAAGAGCACAGAAGTCTTTGTGACAGACTAAGATACACCAGAGACAGCTAAGATCCTAAGATATTCTTCAAAAACTCTTTAGAGAGGTATAATAATATAGAGAGGTATAAT
>JANHGL010023284.1:28068-39632 GCA_024611195.1 Ceyx melanurus | reverse complement strand
ATAATAATATAAAATATAATAATAATAAATATATATAATAATAATTCAAAAAGAGAGGTATAATAAGAAATGTCCTGTGTACTCCCCTGTATTTGAAACATCATATGAAAGTTTTTAAAGCTTGAGCCATCTCCAGTCAGGGATAAAATGCCTCGGTACAAATCAGTGGACCTTTAACTTTCTGATCAGCTGCAGTCTGTTGTTTTCTGCTATTCACACTTCTGTTGTCCAAATGCAGTTAATACTTCATCTTACTTCTATGAATACAGAACCTCATGCCATTGACTTTAAAGGAAACCTGTCTCCACTGATGAAATTGGTAGTTTAATCACTTTATTTAATAACACTTGTTTGGTAAATTCCTAAAATTCACACCAGTGAAATTTTTTTTGCATACAGGACATTGCCTGTCCTGTATGCAAAATAAGGTAAATACAAACAGGGAGTTGTTTGCTCTAAAGAGAAACATTGAGCAAGAGACATGTTATGATTCTCAAGGGAACTGTGAAAATTTGGGAAAATACAAGGTATGATATGTAAGGCAAATATGTCAACCTGTTAATGTATTTCTCTTCAATATTTGTAGAGTTTCACTCATCCATATATTTCACCCTATCCACTTACTAATATTCTATGGTGCCAAACTCAGTGTTGAAAAAGAATTATTAGGTGAAATTGCAATGAAAAGCTGTTAATAACTTTCCTGCAAGTGCTAAAGTTTACAGAATAAGTAGGTCTCAGAAATACATGCACTGGATCCCTGAGAATCACAGAGATGCAATGTCTATTGTCAGTCCATTGTGCAGCAGCTCCAGTCATGCACAAGGAATTCCAGGTCTCTGGATTAAAATAAAAATCACAGATAATATCATTTGTTTTCTAGTCTTTACTGCTCTACTCTTTACATACTGAGAACATTAAAAAATAAACCAAACTAAACCAAACTAAACCAACCAAACAAAAAAGCCACCACCACCACCACAACAAAATGCAGATGGGCTCCATTTTTGAAGAAAACATCAGTAAACAAATACATTCAGAGTTGCAGGGAGATCAGAGGACCCTGTGGCATTAAGTCACAGCCATTCCACTTTCAGGAACAATTAGCTGTGAAAGCTTTTCAGATGACCTACTTTCTAGAGAGACTGTAATGCACTTTTTAAAATCTGGGATTCTCTTTTATCTAGTTGCCTTCCACTCACATTAACTGAAACATTTACCATCTCTTTGACAGGTACAGAACTGGACAAAACCAAAAAACCCCAAACAACAAAAAAGTGGGAAATAGAAGCTATTGTTTACTTTTATTTTAACTTGAGAAGACATCAGGAAATTTAACCTGATAAACACTGTTACATAATTTGGTTATATCAGAATTAAGGCTTGTTCTTAAGTAAAGTGTATCTTTCCAAGAGGATCTGAACTTTAATTTGAAAATAGAATAAAATAAATTTTTTTGTCTATCATGTAGATCCACAGGTTAATGACAGTTCAGTCACTTAAAATGATTCTACATTCCTTTTGAAAATCTACAATATATGACCTCATTAGGGGAGTTCACAGACTATGGAGTAAATGAATCTATGACCAGAATTAATTATTTAAATGTGAGAGATAGGAAAACTCCTCAGTCCTCCTGAATCCAGTAAATTAAAGTTTAGAAATTGAGGCTGAACCATATATGATTTACATGTCTCATAAAGAGAAAATAAGTCTGCAGTAAGAACTTCTTACTAGGGAGTGCTGAAGGATCCTCAGACATTGTTATCCATCAGGTCAAATTAAAAACATATTAACCATATTTATCACCTCAGATTTTGAATTTAGAATTATTAAGTACAAAGGAAATAGAACTGGCAACAACGGTCTTTCTTCAATGTATTGTCACTGAAAAAAAAAATAAAAAAGGATAGAAATTCAGAGTTTGAAGATAGTGGAGGATATGCAAGCAGAGGGTTCAGAGTGTCAAACCAGCAAATTGATGATGTACTGGTGGGAGTTCTCTATAGCCTGTGAAATGGTTCATGGGGCAAATAGAATTGTAGAAATGTCTGGGGTGAAAGGGACCTCTAGAGGTCAGCTAGTCCAACCCCCTGCTGAGAGCAGGGACATCTTCAATTAGAGCAGGGTGCTCAGAACCTTGTGAAACCCCACCTTGAATGTCTCCAGGGATGGGGCCTCAACCACCTCCCTGGGCAACCTATTTGAGTGCTCCTCTACTCTGGTAAAGAACTCTGAACCCTGTTCACTGCAAACAGGTTCTGGTGTTTTGGGCACATAACTCTTTAGACTGGAAAACTCTATTCAAAGTCCCACAGACATAGAATGTTACACTGGAAAGGGTATGGAGATACATGCCTGGAAAAGAAAACCACAGCAATGGAGTCAATGTAAACCACATTTTATGCTTCAGTGAAGCATGGATCAAAACTCTGCAGAGATCTGTCTTGAAGGATCATCATTTACCCTCAAACTGCAGGAGTGGGGAAAGAGCAATGCACAGCCAATGACATTGAGCTGTGGGAAGAGATGGCAAGTCCACAGGCAGGGAACCTGTGCTTCTTCACAGTTGGTGTGATTTCACCATGTCTCAATTCCCTGGAACCACATTAATGTCTCTTGCAACAGCCTGATGCTTAGATGACACCAGTTCTTGGCTGCACTGTAAAACCCTGACACAAAACCAATGTTTTCAGTATTCTTCACTTCCTATGGTGCTGCTAGGTTATTTACAGACAGCAAACTTCAAAAAAGATTTAACTGTGACTAGTAGTTCTTCCAGAAAATAAGCATGAAGGACCCAGATGGGACACAGACAGGACATTCAAGAGTCACCACAATTACTCTGCTGGTTCCCTGGCCTTTGTGGTCCTAATAGAAGAAGTCTTAGTAGGGAAAGTCTAATCCCCAGGAAATGTGCCCCCCTGAAGGACAAACATGTCAAACAGAAGCATCAAGCTTTCTTCAGGATTCACTGAAATTGGGCTCTGTCTTATGCCCAGTGTCAGATATCATCATAATGACCCTGTTAACTTATGAAGCTTATGACTCAATGGTAATTTGTCATGACCAAAACCAGCAGACAACAGATATAGAAAAAGATATTTTTGATCGAAATTATTTCAGACAAATTTCAGTAAAAAAACTGACACTGGAGGGATTCTCCTCTAAAAGCAGATACATGAAATGAAAAGAGACTTGTATTTACAGGAAAAAGATTCTTTCAAGACTTAAAATTTGGGAAAAGCATCAATTACAGACATATTTCCTGTAGCTTTTTAAAATACTTTTTTGTAACAGCTGTCTATGCTTTTGTGGAAATGTTCCAGGATGGAGTCCTGTCCCATGACAGAAGTACTGCTTTGATCACATTGATTATAAAAGCAGATACAGAAGGTCACAGTGACAGATACCTTCTATTTCTTTTCTGAATGTGGAACCTAACTTATTAACCGAGACCTTAGCAACTTGGATATATGAAATTGTTCCTACTCTCATCTAGAAGAGTTAAATGACTCTGATGAAAAGTAAATTTGCAGCAGTCAATATTTGTAATAGTTTTTCTTTACTGTATCAAGCTCAGCTAGCAGTGAGATCAGCCTTCTTAGCTTCCCTGAGAAAGCAGTAGATGCAAAGGGAGACTCATAGGTTGAAAATGTTTGATGAAAATGCAAATATTTACCTTGATGTGTCTGAATTGCTTTGAACTTCCCCACTCCTGGCAGTATATATCAATTGCTAAATTAGTGCATTTTGGATGATAAGCATCCATTTTACCCCTTTGTGCTACATTTTTTTTCAGGTGCTTTGTATGGATCTTTTGCTTATGCCAAAACCACTAACAAGAAAATACATACTTTTCAGGGTGATTCTTTGCTAGGACATTTTTGATTCTCAGTAACTTGATATTCTTCACATTTGTGATCTACCACATATCTTAAGCTTCATATATTTCCATGTAGATTGAAATAAACCATGGCAAATGGAGATATCCAAGAGACTGAAGCGGAAAGTATGTTATTTACTTTCAAGTGACTTTACACAGACACAGCAGTTTGTAAATCCTGTCCAAAGTGGTTTCTGAGTTATAACCATAGTGCATGTTAAGGAGGAGAAAGAAATGCCTGCAAGATCCTTTTATCATTGCTATAGCATATGGAAAGCTAGAGCAAATATCCATCCTTGGCTCCTCTACCTACATTACAGGTTTATTACTTCTTGCATTCCTAGTTTGTGTATGAGTTTTGAGACTATGTACAGCATGAACTAATACAGGATGAGGGAAACGAAAAATATTCTGCTATTGCTATTTGTACTTCCCAAGCTGGGAACAGCAGAAAGGGTCCATTGTTTAAAGCTGTCTGAAATCTGGAGGCAATGACACTTAGGTGTTTCAAATTTACATTCTTGCTTGGTTGCTACATAAGTTTTCTTAGGAAGCTAATTCCTGCATTGGCAAACAAATAAACACTTATTTGATTCCAAATCCTCTTACTGAAGCCCAAGTATCTAAGCTAGAAAAGGAGAAATCTGTATTTTTGCTACAGTTCATCTTCAGTCTAGTGGCAAGCAAGGGAAGTGTGCTCCTGTCCCTATTTCTTCTCACTTCCCTTGGACTTCAGGTAAGTATGTTTGAGCTCTGGGGGTATTGGATGAGCAGTGGACCAGGTGGAAAGTTTCCCACACTTGCCTTTGAAAGAGGTTGTTGTTCTGATTCTTTCACTTTTGACCCAAGGACACCAAGAGCCAGGAGCCCCTGTGTTTCTCAGGGCAAGCCCACTGACCATGCCATTCCTAGCATCTTCTGTCTGCACAGATCCAGGCATCACACCAGACAGCATTCCAGGTTTGAGCCACTAATGAAAACTGTGCAGAAGCTGGAAACCATGAGAGCAGCTCCCAAGACTGCTCCACAGTACCCACAGGAGATCAGACAGCAACAAATCCCTCCCATGCAATCTGCTGCTCATTTCCCATGGGCATTCAGAAGACACCATCTCCCTTGGGACATGGTGGCCCACTGGTGCTCAGAACTGGAAGTGATGGGGCAGCACACTCACTTTGGGGATAGCCCTGTCTACAGTCAATTTTCCCACACGCTTGTCCACTTGTGAATCTTTTCCTATCTCCTTTTGGAAAAGGGACTCGAATTTGTAAGTCATTTAGGATCTTTAGCACGTTTCTCCCAAAGTAACTGGCCCAAGGTTGCAGAGGAAATCTGTAGCAGAACTGGGGAATAAATCAAGATCTGAGTCCCAGTCCGGAACCTCAGGCACAAAACTGCCATTTTTCATAGGAGGCTTAAATATGTGATGAGTTCTTTTATAATCATATAGTTTCCTTTCCAATGTCTTAAAGTTTTCTTGTTACAATCATTAAACTACTAGCTGTCTACTTTTAACAGTTCTGCAGGAATTCTTTCATGTCAGTAGTGTTTGATAATAGGCCACATATGAGGTTCCAAACTTTTTTTCCATTATTAACCTTTCATTTACTGATGATATTTCCCTCAGTATGTTTTGTTCTTACACCGTCCTGCACCATATGTTTATAATCATCTGAAACTTCTGAGTAATCCCATTATTTTTCTATTCTCTCACACATCATAAATGTGGGATGTGTTCCAGGATAATTTATGCAGGACTAAAACATGGAATTGGCTTCAGTGTTTCATCAATGATGTCTTTAAAGTTTATCTCTCAAATTTGTATCCTTCTCAGCACTAAAAGTCTAGGAGATGGAGATCACAAACACACAGTCACACACTCACATGCATACTGAATACCAAACTGAGTGAAAGAAGAAGAGGAAAAAACTGGATTCATCGAGGAGAAATACCTCATTGAAAGCTTATTGAAATCAAGACTTGCTTTCACTTCTGTGTGCCTCACACTAGCTTGCTATGTCTAACAGACAAGCTTGAAATAATTACTGTACTGATGAAGTGCAGGACTGTAGAAAAGTTTTTTTCTAAGGGCAGGCACAAGCAGTGAGTGTGTGACAGAAGAAACAGTGAGTATGTGACAGGAGAAATAGTAACAGAAAAATCTGGAAGCCTGAAGAGAACAAGATTCAGCCTATAAACCCAATGTGTGAGGCAGCAGCTTACACCTCCCTGAGTTTACTGGTTTAATCAGCATGTTTTCATTTGCCCTAAAGGAGACAGCATCAAAAGTCCTTCCTCCAGAGAGTGCAGTGCTTCTACCTCCTAGTGAAGGAACTGGTCTGTCTGCATCCTTCTTCAAACTCAGTGATGGGCCAAAAGAGTCACAAAGGCCATGTGGCCAAAGTCATGAAAGCCTTAGAGGTGTTGAGAACACTGCAAGTGCAGATGAGGCCATACATAAGGTGCAACCAGGGACTCCAAATCCAAGCACAAACAAGTGGGTGGCAGTAGAGGGAGAAGCAAGCTCTGAAGATAATGAGAGAGGACAGAAATCACCAGGAGCAGTGCTTGCTGGAGGCAGCTTTTAGCAATTGGCTCAAGACTTGGCAATCAATTTTAACAACCATTCTACCAAGCCTACTGAACCATGTCCAGCTTTAGAGCTGTGGCTTCAGGCACTGGGCCAGACATACTTCATGAAGATAGATGTGTTCCTCTCAGCATGTAGCCTTTGTTCCAGTAGATGAGGTAGTCTTTTGGTAGGACAGAAGACATAAATGTAGCATGGAGCCCCTAGATTTCTTCAGACAAGGGCAAGCTTCTGCTTATAGAGAGAAAATCAGATGTTTGTTAGAAACTAGCACTACTTTGACTTCTCTATGATTTTCTTAAGCTGTCACAGCAAGCATTGTGATTACTGAGTGGTCAATGTTAGCTTGAAGTGAAATATTATTACATGGTCTTAGGCGAAAACTTATTTCTTGTCCCATGCTAAAATGTCCTAGTGTTCACAGAACACTAGTAGAATTTATAGGCTTTTGAGTATCAGAGAGGAATAGACAACTACAGTTAAGGATAGGCGAAGAAGCATGTTTGGGGTGTGGAGGGAGAGTGGGATCACTCTTTTGTGCAAAGTGACTTGCATGTACAGGAAAATGTGCAATGGTTTTCTGGGGTAGCAGCTAAAACTGAACTCGGGTTGGGGGGGAAGCAAGATTGGCAAGTGCATAAGTGAAAGTATTGGAAAAGGCAAGAGTCAGGAGGATGATAAAAAAAATTGTCCTACCTGGGAGAAGAGAAAGAAAAATAAACAAAGTCTTCTTCACAGCCCAGGTTGAATTTTAGCAACAGGACTCTCTCTGTCTTCTATATTTCAAGATAATTCCAGCAAAAGAGAAAACAAGTTTGCAAACTAAATTCTAGAAGGGTCCTTCATGAAAACACTTTAGTACTTTGGGGTATGCTGAAAGGTGTGATGCAAATAAAAATAGGAGGTCCATACATCCTGGGTAACTGGAATAAGCTTCAATATTGGTCCTAAAAATCATCTGGGACTCATCTCAGGTAAGTGATGTATCTTATGAGACAGAAGGTTTTTATTTTGCAGTTAAATACATAGTACTGACTTCACATGACAGTTGTAAATGTCACTTTGCTTCATTTTGTATCTTCTGAGTGAAGGACATAAAAAAACAAAATCCTTTTAGCCCAGTCTTCCTCTGTATATTTTTTGTATCTGATGGGAAATAGTCTGCCTATACATTTATTACAAGTTACTTATAGGCCTTTCCAGACCAGACTGAATACTCTCACAGAACACTCCTGAAGACACCTCACCTCACACGGTGCCCTTCTGGGCAGTCGAGCTGAGTGTTACCTGATGGGAAGGGGTTGTGCTGCAGGATTAGGATGAGAGGCAATGACAGGGTGCCGGCTGAAAGTCTGGATAACAAAGGATTAATCAAGCAGTTCCAGAAGAATTCATAATCATCAGATGCACAGTGCTAGGG
Organism: Ceyx melanurus; assembly: GCA_024611195.1. NCBI lineage: Eukaryota > Metazoa > Chordata > Aves > Coraciiformes > Alcedinidae > Ceyx > Ceyx melanurus. The sequence goes on along the minus strand of JANHGL010023284.1, from coordinate 31,736 downwards.
CTGCAGCAGCTCATTCCTCTATTTTTAATGAAAATTAAGTCTCAAGTCCACTACAGAGGGAAGAACAACATCTGTACTAGGAAATTAAAAGGGCCAAGGACTGTTATTTGTCCCTAAGGCCATCTGGCATGGCATGACTCACATTCATACTGTGGTGTTTTGTCACCCCTCCAAAACAGAGAACAGGGTGGTCCCTAGCCTGTGCTGCCTGAACTGTGCCCAGGCATTATCTGGGGGGGTGTTTGGTAACAAAGCCAGTACCAGAGAGCAAATATAACTCAGTGGATGATTGGGTGACTGTAGTGTGTCCATGTCCAGACCTTGGTTAGTCTGCTGACAAAGTAGCTGTCAATTAGCTTAACTTCTTGATTACTACATAGACTACCTTCCTTGATAAAATATTTACTGAATAACAACAACGACAATAATAACAACCAAAGTCATACACAACCATAACATTAATAATTATCTGGATAATGTCAGGATGGCACTTGAACAAAAGCAGGTAACATGACCATTCTTGGACTATGTAAATCTTCCGACTTGAAGAATTAGCATGGTTTTGAATTATTTACCACCCAGTAGCTCATTTCATGGAGTGATTTTCTTGAGTGCAAGTTAGATTGCTTTTGAAGGACATTAAACTGGACCACAAACTTTCCATCTCCGGCAAATTAGTGTCTAAAAAAATTTTGGGTTTTAATGGCTTCAAACCATTATTACTAAATGCAGTCTAAAATTACAGCAGTTGGGTTTTTTCTGAAAACTCAAACAGCAAAGATGCAAACATGGGGAAATAGTGAATACATACTGTAAGCACTGTAAATTTTTAAAAAAAAAAGTAAAATGGGGTAAACACTATAATTTGAACTTATCAGTGACAGTGCAATGCAGACAGCTCCCACAGCTCTAAACATTACAGGCTACAGCTGTTTGTGGCTGTGGGTCTTCTGTCTGATGACCCTTCAGGAATCCAAATAGCTGGAAGCAATGTTGTTGCAGCAATAAAGTCTAATTTGGGTTGGAAGGATCTGAGGTGGTCACTTCTGTGGTCTGTGTCTTGTGAGAAGGAGCTGTTTTGGGTCCTTGAGGACCTTGCTTTTCTAGTCTGATGACTCTTTGGAAGCCTGAGGATCCAGAGATGGAGCCACTTGAGGCTGCAGGATGTTGCCAAATAAAGGTGGGAGTGGAAGAGAAGCTTCAGTGTGGTGTGTTTTCCATAAGGGCTGCTGTCAGTTCAGAGTCACATTAATCTCCCTGTCGTGTCTCACCGACTCCTGGGTCAGTGCAAGGTTTCTCAGTCAGCTTCCTGCTCACAGAAAGACAGTTCTCTGCCAGTTCCTGTGCTGCATTTTCACATGTTTATCTTCAGTTCTGAAAAGCTCTGAGTTCTCCAACCATTTCCTCACCATCAGATTTTGTGAGACATTTTGATAAGGGAAATGTCTCTGAAACTGCTTTGTTAAATCCTGCTTATAGTCCAGACTTAACCAAGGGTTTGTTTTTCCCTCAGATTCTATCACAAATAAACAATTCTCTCATTAAACTATCATCCTCATCATCTGTTAGCCTCAGGAGACTGAAGGTATTAAGTCCTTTCCAACCCATGTTCATATGTCGACGCGTCCTGTTGCACTGGACAGTCTTTTCATTCCAAAGGTCTTTACAGTGAACACAAACTATTTCATGCTGCTGGCTTGGTGTTTTTCCTATTGGTTTCTGTCACAGCTGGCAAGTATAGACACCAACTTTATCTTTATGCACAGGAAATGTTGAGGTAGGACGAGGGCAAGACTATTCAGACAAATAGGGAAGCAGGCCCTTGTTGTTCTGGGCAGATAAGTTAGCAACGGCACTGACATCTCTCCAGTTATAATTCAGCTCTAATGCTGGAGGATTTGTCACTGATCCATAGGCTCAGAGAGCAGGGAAAATGATTGCTTAGGAGGTCTAAGGGGAGTAAAGCAAGATATTTTCTGTTGTTAGTCGCCTGCTGTTTTGAGTGACTGGGAAAGTTTAGCCATTTATTCTGGAATGAGTGGAATAGATATGATTCAGTGTTAACTGAGTTTACATGTCAATTTTCTGGACTTCTCAGGCAAAACGTTTGTGGTGAAATACATGAGGTTTGGAATGTCTTGCTCAGTCCGTTTGCAGTTAATATGACTTGAATACACTATTTACTGATACCAGTGGAAAAAAAGGTACCAGGAAAACACCTTCCATGACCTAGCACTAGCAGGTATTATAGTATGTACTTTGAAAGGACCTCCAATGTACCTTAAATACTTCAGTATATGACCAATGAAACTATTTTAAATGTTCTTCATAAATGTATTTATTCCTCGTCTGTGACATAGTGAAGTGCACCATGGTAAAATAACCTGTGTTGGATCCAGAGCTTTGGAATGGGGCAGAGCAATGGATGTAGAAGAATCTGTAGCAGGAGAAACATGAAGGGTCAAAGCAAAGGGTGTGTAGCAGTAGGAGAAGAGTTGTCAAAGCCACTGGGTGCACCAGAGTGCACAAAACAAAGGAGATGTGGGGAGGGTTGTAAGCAGGGTGAAAGGGAAGGAATTGAAATAAGTAGGTCTGAGACACTTAAGTATATAGTATATAATCAATGACAAAGTTTTAGATACTGTAGTCAAGGGATTGTAAGATTTCCCTGAGACCACACAAAGGTCATGGTAGGAGTGACTGCTCTCAGCCATAGTCCTGTCATTCAGGAGTCTGTAGCTGTTTTGCTGGGAAGTCAGTGAAAAATCTAGCTTTCTAGGCTAATTCCAGCAAGAAACATCTGTGTTTCAACTTACCTGCAGCCAATATTTAAATGTGAAGTTTACAGGTATTTGAATTTATAATCAAATATTTACAAGTCACAGACATTATGTAATGCTTAATGCACAGTAGTAAGTGAAGAAGATAGCAGCAACAGACTGGGATATTCTAACAAGGCTGTTTGAAAGCCATAGTCACATAGTCTGTCACTACTCACATTTTGTCTTGATTTTTACTGTGGCAACTACCATAGAGATGCTGATCACCATCTCTGTACTGTTTCCAGGGCGTATTCTTGAGAAAATGCCACTGAAAAATGACAGAAGGACAGAAAGAATGTGTGAAGAAAGTCCATCTCAAACACCTAAGACAGCTTAGTTTCACTGCAGAAAACTCTTTAAGGTTTTCAGAATAACAAGGAGGTGCTTTCTTTTCACTTGTGTGAACTTTTATGAGGAATGACTGGATGCAACAGTCCTTCTCTCTTGATTTGCATAATATGTGATGGATGTCATGTGTCCTTTTTCCCTGTCCTTTAACTGTTTTCCTTTGTCACATTCTTTAAGTCCAAGAGACTGGTGTTCAATTTAGAAAAAAGGCATTTTTTCACTCTAATCCATTATAGTGAGTGCTCTCAATACAAACATATTATCCAGATTCTGAGGTTATCCCCTCTTGCCTAGCAGATAGATGCTCTTTAGAACCAGAGGAAAATCTTCATCTTTCTATGCAGTATGTAATGCCTAAAACAAAGTGGCTTTTTTTTTTTTTTTTTTTTTTTTTTTTTTTTTTTTTTGCCGCTCTCCCCTCTCCCCCACTTTTTTTTTTCTCTTTTTTTGTCCCTTTTTTTGTTATCTCCCCACCCACTAATTTTTTTTTTTTTTTCG
>JANHGL010023284.1:0-27968 GCA_024611195.1 Ceyx melanurus | reverse complement strand
GGTGGTAGGTGGTCTTTAGAACAAGGGGAAAATTTTCTTTTTTGTTTGGAGTATTTAATGGCTAAAAGAAGGGGGGTTTTTTTTTTTTTTTTTTTTTTTTTTTTTGGATTGCACCGTTCTCCCTGCCCTGACATTTTCCTATCTCTCTTCTGGAGCACTTTCTATGGTCAACTCACCATCAAGAATTTCTTTATCCTTCCAGACTTGCAAGCATGTTCTTGTGACTGCAGAACTAGTCTTTTGGACCTAGCAAGTAGAGTATCAAAGATTTCCAGTGGGCAGAGAGGATCACATTTTCTCATTCCCCATTTTTGCAGTGTATGGCCTTCTGAATTTCCTCTGTTTGCACATCATTAGAAAGGGTAGGTGAACTTTAAAAGAAATTCTTGCAGCATGCTGAGATCAGAGATTACCATCTCCCTGTGGACAAAAGTGTGGTATCCAAGTCCTAGAAAATTTGTTGTGGAAACACCATTTCTTTCTAAACATTCCAGGAGGTCCTTTGCTCCTCATTGTGGTTTCAAAGGATCTGAATTGTATTAAACTATTTCTTTCTCCTTTGCTGCTTACTTCTATACCAGAAGGGGAACTTGACCATCTGCTTATTTTTAATTTTTAGGATGGTCTCTGCCAGCTTTTCCCAAACAATCCTCAACCACTGTTCAAAGCTTAACAAGGACTGAAGACCATTCTTGGTAGGCAGTTTGGATGTACCTGCCATGTTCTGGAAGCTATGGGAATTCAATACCACAGATGTGACCAGACAGTGCCTCAAAGCCAAAAGCTGTGCTCTAGCACTGATAATACAGCTCTATAGATATCTGATTTCTAGCAGTGGATCTTACCAAAACTCTGTTATAAATTACTGACACTGCACAGCACTGGAAAGTGGAACTGTTTCTCTCAGTCCAGTGATCAGGAATGACTTGGCCCACAAGGGTAATGCAGGAAAATATGCATGAGAGTGAAAAACTGAAATCAGACATTTCCAGAGATGTCCTGGATGGTGGAACCCCCTCAGAGCTGCTTGGTCCAAGCTCTCTTTTCCTGCCTTCCACTTTCCACCTCTGACCACAGTCTTACCTGGTTCTCTGGGTTCTTACCAGGAACCTAAATGTAATTTGGTCCTGGATAAAAACCAGGAAGGAGGCAGTGAAATCCTAGCACTTCTGTTACAGTACCAAAACATTATGATATTGCTGAAATATGATCTATACCATGTTGTGATCCGTGACTAGAGTCTGCTAAAGGTCATTTTATAAAAAAAAAAACAACAAAAAACAACCCAAACCAAACTAAAACACATTAAAATAATTGTTAAAATGCCCTGTCTAAATATTAATCAAATTTTGGAGTTAGATACTATATTTTGCCCTAGGATAAATTACTTTGTGGCATTGCTGAAAAGAGTCCAGCTCCATCCTCCTTGAACCCACTCTTTAGATATTTATAGACATTGATAAGATCACCTCTCAAACTAAACAACCCCAGATCTCTCAGACTTTCCTCATAAGATGTTTCAGTCTCCTAATCATCTTCATACCACTCCACTGGACTCTCTCCAGTAGTTCCTGGTCTTGAACTGGGGATCCCAGGACTGGACACAGTATTCCAGATGTGGCTTCACTAAATCAGAATAGAGGGAGAGGAGAACCTCCCTCCACCTGCTGGCCACACTCTTCTTAATGCACCCCAGGATCCCACTGGCCTTCTTGGCCACAAGAGCACATTGCTGGTTCATGATGAACTTGTTATTCACCAGAACATCCAGATTCTTTGTAGAGTTGCTTTCCAGCAGGTTGACTCCTAACCTGCTGTGGTGCATGAGGTCATTTTTCCCTAGGTACAGGACCTTACACTTGCCCTTGTTGAATTTCATTAGGTTCTTCTCAACCTAACTCTCCAGCCTGTACAGGTCTTCTCACTGAAAAGCAACTCAGCCTTCTGGTGTGTCAGCAACTCTCTCCAATTTTGTATCATCAGCAAACCTGATGAGGGTACACTGTTCCTTCATCCAGGTCACTACTGAACAACATTGCTGGACCCAGCACTGACCCCTGGGGAACACTGGTAACTACAGGCCTCCAACTAGACTTGATCACTACCCTCTGAGCTCTGTCATTCATAGAATCATAGGATGATTTGGATTGGAAGAGGCCACTAAAAGTCACTTAGTATAGTCCCCCTTCAGTGAACAGGCACATCTTTAGATCAGATTGCTCAGAGCCCTGTCTAACCTGAGTTTGACTCTTTCTAGGGATGGAACATCTACACCACCTCTGGGCAACCTGTTCCAGTGTTTCACCACCTTAATTGTAAAAAATGTCTTCCTTAGATCTAGTATATATCTATTACAAATCTACCCTCTTTTGCTAAAAAGTAAAACCATTACTCCTTGCCCTCTCACAACAGACTTTGTCCCTATATTTCTTATAGGTCCCCTTTGAATACTGAAACACCATGATAACATCTCCCCAGAGTCTTCTCTTCTCTGACCTGAACAACCTCAACTCTCGGCCTTTCTTATCAGTAAAGGTTTTCTAGCCTTCTGATCACTGTGGCCCTTCTCTAGATGTGCTCCAACAGGTCCATGTCTTTCTTGTGATGAGGATTCCAGAGATGGACACAGTACTCCAGGTGAGTTTTCACCAGAATAGAGTGAGTCACCTTCTTCAAACAGCTGGCCATGCTTCTTTTGATGCAGCCCAGGTTGTGCTTGGCCTTCCAGTCTGCAAGCTCACACAGCTGGCTCATGTCCAGCTTTTCATCCATCAGTACCCCCAAGTCCTTCTCTGCAGGGCTTCTCTCAATCCCATCATTTCCCACTGGGGTTTGCCCCGACCCTGATGCAGGACCTTGCACTTGACCTTGTTGAACATCATTAAGTTCACACTGTCCCACTTCTACAGCTGTACAAGTCCCTTCAGGTAATATCCCATCTCTCTGGCATGTCAGCTGCACCACTCAGCTTGGTGTCACTGCAAACTTGCCAAGGGTGCACATCACATCTCAGTACTTATAAATGCAACAGCATCTTCTTTTCAGCAGCTGCCTCACCTTTGTGTAACTAAAGTCCATACTCCTCACATCCATATTAACTTTGGCTTTGTTCTTCATCTAACAGCTATCTCAGTTGTGGCAGCAGTAAGCAATTTTGTGGTTAAATCATCCCTGTGCCCTGACAGAAATTAAAAGTTAAACACTCCTTTGCTCAGCCTGTTCTCAGCCACACCATACAGAATGGGCTAAAGGTGGTCATTCCCTGTCTTTTATCAAACACCACTGTCACTTTAGTGTTTACAGAAGATGTGGAGGCCCCTGGGAGAAGTATCCCAGCCACTGGGCCTCAGCTTGTGTTGTAGGTTATGTGAGAGGACAGAGGGGTTGGAAGGAGGACCAGCTGTATTCAGTGTGCAGGCATAATCAGCTAAATCAGCTAGAGTGGGCATATGAGCAGACTGTCCTAGAAGGGCTGTTTTTAGCTTCATATGGTTCATATTAAGTGTTCACTGTCAACCAAGACTATCTCCCATTAGTAATGGCACAGGGTCATATTTGATGTTTCCAAAAGTCCAATGCAGAAGAAAGACTTAAGCAGTGGTAGCCTTAATCCCAAACAATTACTGTAACTAATGTGTTGTCAGTAGTGACAAATGAGAAGAAAATTATATTTTTTTCAGCTGTGAAAAAAGGACTGGTCTCTATTCAATACTGAACTGAGTCCCAACTCACAGGCTCCAGAGCAGCATTTAGAAATGTGAATCCTCACTATGCTCTGGTTCCAGAGAAGCAGGATTTTAGTCACTTTCCTCCTAGGTTACCAATTTTCCATTAGCCCTATCAATAAGTAGCCTGGATTTGACCAATCTTTCTGATCCTGTGCATCATTAGTCCTGAAATGCCTTTTCCAAAAGCACAGGTAAACTCCTTTTCCTGTTGAGAAATCTTTCCCATCTCCCTATAAATACTTTTGCAACTATACTAGGCTGTATTAATTAGGAATCCTGGATGATCCTGGATCAAGCTTTGCAAGAAGTAACTGGATTTAGAAGGCACAGAATGACTACAAATTAAATCAAAAAGAAAACACCAGTTTCTGCTACAGTGAAATACTGCTTATTTTGCCACAACAGGGTAGTGTGGAACTTATTTCCAGTGATGCAGGAAAAAAAAAAAAAAAGGAACGAAAAGAGAGCACAAGGAGCACAAGGATTTTTTTAAGAGTTGTTTGAAAAAGAAAACCAAAAACTGTTGTTCCCTAGACACTGGCAGAGTCACCACTACAAGTTTACTACATTGCTGCACTGAGATCTGATGAAGTGCAAATAACACCAAGACAGAGTAGGTGCTCCACAGCATAAATATTTTCTGAAACAGCTAATTTAGATGTGAATAAAAGACTGTGACTTGTATAACTCTCCCGCAGGTTTCTGGAAGCCTGGATAATCTATACTTTTTTTTTGTAATACACCATGTTTCCATAACATAGGGTGCTAAAAATTAATAATCACAGACATTATTTGTATTTATGTACTTTGGAGGGTATTAGAACTATGAGTGGGGCTGACAAAGAGTGGTAGCTGAATGGCTTTTCCATTTTCTGTGAAGCTGGGATATTTGGCACTTGCTAGGGAAGAAAATTCCATATTGAGAATTTTAAACTTTCCATAATTCTTACATATATAAATTGAAATTCTGACACCTGCCCTGTAAAGTGCTAGTGTGAGGAAAGGACTCACAGGCATAATCATCTTCCACCCTTGCTTTTTTGAACATTCATATGATTTTTCCAAATAATTATTCTTTGAATTTTATACATTGTTATACCAGGTGGCAAACTGCAATGGAATAAACTGCATAAAACCTTGTTGTGTAATGTAAAAACATGCAATATCTAATGATATATCCAATAAACACTACACCTATCACCTCCTGCTTTTCAGTGGGTTGTTTACTAGACCATGGGGGCTGGGTTTATGTTTTCTGTCTGCAGGCTTCATGGGCCCTGTCTTCATTGTGAACACCAATTTGCAACATTCTCTCACGCCAAGACACTTGTGTATGGTTTTATCAAGGGTGACAGTGATTTGTTCAAAGAAAAATTTCTGCCCACATTTCATAGTGGGTTTGGCAATCCTCTCTTTTCCAAACTTGCCATATCCTCCAAGAAAGAGGAATTAGGTTTAAGAGGCTCTGCAGCTGTTTGGCATCTGATATTCAGAGCTTATTATTATTAGCGATCTGTGATCTCTAACCAGTTAAATTGCTCCTTCCTCTATACTTTTTTTACTTTATTTTTTTCACAGGGAACGTAAAACTTTCCTCCTTTAAAGTCCAATGAAGGGAGGTGAAGACATTTATTTTTCAAATGTTAATAAAATGAACTTCATATTATTATTTCAATGACTGATTAAAAATATTATTTATACCATATGAGTCCTTCTATGCATATTATAGGGTGTTTCATTTGTGATCCAGTTGAGATAGAAAAGCTCCATTTCACATAACAGTCCTACAGAACGAACCCAAATTATTCACAGAATCCTGTCATATAAGCAGAAGTACCTCTGAGTAATGTATATGTTTATAGTTTTCCATTCTATGGAAAAGAGACATTGAAGTTTGCAAGGATTCAGGGAAGTCTTGTGGCTTATATTAAGGAGGAGACCAAAATAACTGGTCACAGTGGTCTCACTAATCTTATACTCCATGAAGCTATAATGAGTTACACCTTGCATAACTCATACAGCCCCTATTCCATTGGCTTCAATGGTACTGAACATATGTAAACTCATGAAGGACTTTGTCCAACACTCTCTCTTTCTCCATTTAACAATATGGACAAGTAAATCTTGCTTATTTAATTACCACAGGTAGGTTCTGAGCAAGCTTCTCCACAGATTTGTTGATGTAAATCAACTGTTTTGTTCTGGTCATGCAGAGCAACCCCTATGTGATGAACTGTGCCATGCTCAGCAGTGTCTCTAAGACATCAGTGTAGTCATGGAATTTAACAGAGGTCAGCAAGCTCAGTTCTCTAAGTAAGCATTTGTGCATGTCTCCATCTCTGAAGGTCAGTGTCACTAACTGTGTTATTTGAAATCATATCTCATTCAAACTTCTTTTTTTTTTTTTTTTTTTTTTTTCCCTCAATATGGATCTGAAATGCTGTTTCTTTCACCATGTGCTTCCTTTCCTTGAAACATTATTATGTTGGAACCTTGAGTTGGTACTGGGGTAGTGTATCTAGGCCAACAGTTTCCCTCAATGTGGATTACGTATTGGGTGATATTAAATGCTGTAGATAATAGTAGCATTTTGTTCTTGAACACATCTTTCTTCTGGAACTCCTTCAGGAATGATGCAAATGTTACTAAGGTATGAAAAGGCTCCCAGGTGTTGGGGACCATTCATATAAGTATTCTGCAGATGAATTAATATGACAGACCCTAGGGTTATAGAGCAGTCTCAACTTCCAGTCTCTTGCCACAGCCCCAAGATAGCATTATGGAAAAAACACCAGGTTAAAATAAAAAGTCTCATTAAGAAGTGTATTCAGTTGCATTTACATCATTGTGACACTGAATTAAGTGAACTTTCACTGGAGACTTTTGGTTTGTTGCATCATGTGCCCAAACCAATGATTATTGCATTAAAAATCCCCTTGGAAAACCATTCTAAAAAGGAGATTTTTCTATCTTGGCATTTGGCTTTTTCACTTCTTTTCTGGGACTCTCTGTTCTGTACAATGCAGAGGTGCTTCCAACATGAGTCTCACACTCAGAGATACTTGCAGTCCTCCCAGTTTGCCGCCAATGGGCTTTTGGCCACTTGTCCCAGCTCACAGGACTGTCAGAGTACATTCAGACCTGTTGGCCATGAACCCAGAGCCAGACACAAAGCATAAAAATAGTCCTCTAAAAAATAGTGATCTGGCCCCTACAGCTGAGGAGAAGTTTTGTGCTGTGCTTGTAAGACGTAATTCTCGTTTCCGTCAAAAAGTTTTCTAGCTAAAACCAATTAGATTATCCCTGCAATAGGATTTGTATTGACTGCTCAAAGACAGCCTAGCATGGCAGATTAGCTATGGTCTGGGAATTCAGCAAAGGGATTTCTACTACTGGCATATGAATGTTCACGGGGAAAAAAATAATCTGAGGTTTTTGTTCTTTTAGCTCCTATGTCTGTCCAAAGCAAGAAATTACATGGACTCCACTTATAAAGCACCTTGAGATCTGCAAAATACTAGTGTAACAGCTGGGTGTTATTATTAGTCTGTTCAGTTGATTTTTTGTACTATATCCATGGCAATGGTATATCTGAATGACTTCCAAAGGTAAAAGTAAACAATGTGGTTATTTAAACATTATTTCTCTCTATAAAGGGAGATGTGTATTTCTTTTTAGTTTAGTATTAACAAATGCTAGCAAAATCCAGATTGGAAATATATGCAGAATGGAAAGTGCAGGGAAAAAGGTTGAGTTTGGACTGAAAAGTGGTGGTAAGAATTGTATAGTTCCCAAAGAAATAATTTTATGAATCTGATTTATAAATCTTATGTTACGTAAATGCCTTTCACCCACTGAAAGACTTCTAGAAAGAGGAGATGTTAACAATGGTTAATATCTTGATGGGGGGACAGGCCATCACATACTATAATCCCAGTACACAAAAAAAAAAAAAAAAAAGTTAGTTTTATCTTTCATCCATTATTAATAAAAGCTTAATATTGTGGGGAAGGCACCAGATTTCAAGAACTGAAAGTAGTTGATTGGAAGGTTTGACACTTGACCAAGGACAGTTGCAAATTATTTTCCTCATGTATTATGAAAAACTGTTAGAAAGATTTACCTCAGACTGTATACCAGTGCCTTGGCAGGTGACTAACACCACTTCAGAATATGTTACAGGTATGTGTTTAATCTCTTGTGGTATTATATTACCTCAGTATAATTTTAAAGGATTCCTGGAAATACTTGAAGAATGCTTGAAGAGTCACCTTCACTTATAGGTCCATCAGACTTTAAAAAAAAAAAAAAACAAGCCAAGTAATGAAATAAGGGTGTATCCCTGTATTTTCCTTGTGGAAACACCCTTGTGATATATCCAATTACTCTAGTTGTTGTACTTTCATCTCTTTCTTATTGTTCAACTTATCCCTCAAAAAAATGTGGTGTTACAGCATAGTTATGCAAAAATCTTTTGAAGGAAATATAAAGAACTAAGCTAAAAACAGACACATCCAGACTGTCCAATTCAAGTTGACCATACCCACATAAGATAGCATTTGGCCATTCATTTTCAGTGTCCTTGTGTGGTATTTCTGTGGCCTTGAGAGTTGATTATTTTACAACTTTTACAAATTTATAGTGTAAAAAGTAATTTCTGGGTTTTCCTTACATCCCACTAGAATAGCTTTTAAAGCATGAAACAGACATGCATTGTATACCTTGGCAAATGGCATGATAGCCTACGAGAGAGCTTGAAGTCTCCAAGCAACCTGCTGGGAGAGGGTTAGAAGGCAGTATAGAGAGCGAAGAGATCCAAGCCTGGTGCATCTCTCTGTTCTGACAACTGGGAGCAGTCTGGGAGCAAAATTTCCCTGATGGTTTCTAAGGGAGCTAACTAACCCACTTCAGAAGGAAGCCCAGAAGTGAACTGCATTACATTTAGACAGAGTAGGCTGCTTAGAGACCATGATGGGTAAAGGAAGTGGAGACAAAATCATTTGAGAGTACAGACATACTCAGATGAAAAATTGTACTCATGAGGTCAGCTAAGTTATAATTAACAGATTCAGTGCTTCAGAAGAGACCATAGAAACACCACGGACACAGCTTGCTAAAGAAACCAGTGGGACTATCCCAAAGAACCTGTGGAAGCACAAAATTTGAACTAAAAAAAGAGAATGACGTCAAAGATCCCACATCTTCTTTGTTTCTTCTTCTACACAAATGTGGCTGCCTTTTTTCATATTTCTGCTGATGTCTTAAATGTCAAACACCAGGAACTGAGTCTCCATTAACAGTTATTTTGGAAGATGTGTGGTCAGTTTTGTCTATGAAAAGTTCTTTTGATGTGCAGCTAAAGCAGGGAGCAGGAATCTGCAGCTGCAAGCAGGAGAGCAGAAAGCAAAGATCCAGATTTTATAGATTTATTTATTTAAATCAAATAATCTCCTTCAGAATTGCAGGCAGCTCTGTCAGATGTGCAATTCACATTATGTGAGTGAAGTCTGAAGTGCTAATTCTTGCTCAGAGTTATTCTACAGCCTATTGTCTCTTCAGCCACTTCAAGACACTAGCTTCTTCTAGCTGTCATACTGCAGCAGTGAGGTAAATCCAGCCATATTCATCCAATCCAGGGCAAAATGAAAATCATAGGGATGTTTTTTTGTGAAAGATTCAGTTATTGCACATTTTAAAATATCGTACATAGAACGCAGTACAAAGATTTCATAACAAAGCCTGTGGAAGCCCCATCTCAGAATACCACAGAACACAATGAATACTAATTATTTAAACATTGAAATAGCTGTAGACCTGCTTGGAAATCTCATCTTCAAAACAGGCAGAGCCTCAGTTCAATACCTATGAACTGTCTAGGTATTTTGGTGTCATAAAGGGTTACCATTTTGGGGGATTTACACCCAAGGTTGTTTTGGTTTTAGATACTTAAGTCCAAGAAATAATAAAAATTAAAGCAGCACAAGGGATGGACTCACTTCTGCATGGAGCAGCTGAGAGTCAGCTCAACCTCTCCACCATTTCATTCTGGCTGTTACTGGTGCCTTTCCACTCTTGTTCAGCTCTGGGACCTCACTCTTTGATACTCTAGGCTTTTTATCAATTGTTCAGGGAGGCCCTACAGATCATTTTTTGTTTTCTGACTTTTGCATCCTGGGACATACCTGAAAATAAAGATTGGCAACACTGAGAGCTTGTCCATGCAGTTGAAACACCCTAACATGAACACCAGCCACAGTTAATCAGTCTAGGGAGAATCCAGTGTGAAATCAACCAGAAATACACCCATCTATCCAACAGAATTGTCATTGGCTTTTCTCCTGTGTCTAGACATGCATGGTCATAACAGAGAACATGGTTCCCATCAGCACAGTGTCTGGCAGCTGAGCATGGCAGTTTCTCAACTGATCTCTTACCTGGTGTGGTTTTGGTGCAACATATGGAAAAGTAAGGTTAAATCACAGCTGGAAGTGATTGAAGAATAATTAGACATACCAGTAACTTTAGCAAGTTTCTTAACATCTCTCAACAATTGGTTAGTGGCTCTCAAATGAGAACAGAAGCCTACCCTGGAAGCATTTCTAATTCACTTCTTGGTACTTATTTAAGGTCCCTTGTTTGCTTTTGCCCTGAATGTGGAATGCCAAGACAGCTGATTATGGATCAAAGACAATTTAAGGAACCACCAGCTCCAAGTCAGGAAGGTCTCTGGCTGCAGTAGCATCCTTGGAGTCAGCATACACTATCCCACTGAATGTGCCAAAGCAGAAATGGAAGTCAGACTGAGCTAGTGCTGGGAGGTGGACACACCTTACCTTGTTAGCCTACAGGTCTGATGCCCAAATACCTCTTGATAACTCCTTTGTCAGGTTGTATTAATTTTTTTTTTACAGGGCCCTGAGTGCACACCATAGGATATATGTGGCTATCTGGACAAATTGATCAGACAGTGATTTTGCCTTCACCACCTTTTATTTTTGACACTAAATAAATCTGAAATAGGCAGACAATCACCTATGTACATACATTATATTCTTAGTGTTTGAACCCTAACATTACTTCATATGCACTGCTAAACTTTCTTTATTCTGACAAATAAGGAAAAATATATGTATCCTACTTAACAGGAAGGTCTATGCTCAGCCACTGCGGTTGAATTATACTTGAGTAGTAAAAGTGTAAAGCACCAAACTAAACTGCAGTTTCTTCTAAATAATGACCCCACAATTAATACAAGTGTTTCTCAATTCCTCTACAATATAGCTGCTTGTGAAGTCCACTTACAATAATGACATCTGACAACTTGCAGGCCAAACACAAAATAATTACTCTGTTGTTTCATATGAAGAAGAGGATAATTATATTTGGAATTTTTATTAACAGACCAAGAAGCCTCAGTAGATTTAGCTTCCACTTACTCAGATATACTCAAGGCATCAAAAATGGTGGATAAAGGGGCAGTTCAGTTTACATTTTCTTTCCATTCTGCTACTGCACAGAGCTAGAGAGAGCTGAGTCCCACTGTTCCTACAAAGTGATGTTATCCTTACAGCTACTTGTGTCAGCCAAGCCATATGGACCATGCATTTGAAGACTGACCTCTGTTCGGGTTATATTTTCACAAAATTTAAAAAACAACAGGATCGTTTCCTTTTGTTTATCTATTCCCTTGTTCAAATAAAAGAAGTTGAAATAATATGAAACATGTCTAGTTTTGCTATCAGTTGGGCTAACTTACATAGGCATACAACTATTCTAAGTATTTAGATACTTTAATTAGTATGTTTTCATAAACGGACATTTCTAATCTCTTTGGACTTTCAAGCAGATGTTTTTGAATTAAAATCATTCTATTTCGAAAGACACCCCTGAGCTTATTATAATATTTAAATAATACATTCCTTTTGATCATGGTATTGTGACATACCTCAGACATCTTCATTGTTTGTGCTAGTCCTTCAGATCACCAATGAAAGATTATATTGTGTTGGCAGTAAATCAACTGGTTATGCTGGGTACTGCTCTATGTTATGCTGTGTTTATTAAAATCAATACTATAAACAATTTAAAGCTATCATTATTGCACGGGAGGCTTTTAAATTAATTTGTGCTGACAGAAAAAGTGCAAACTCTGACCTGCTTCAGCAGTTTGCCTGAGAAAGCAGGAATCATTTTTCAAATATCATACATGAAACAAAAGATTTTATGTTTTGTATTATCTGTTCCATAAATTACATTTGACAGAATAAAGTATTGAAGCAGGTACCAGGTACATTTCAAAGGGACTGGCCAGTTCACTTTGTTTTTACTTCATCTTACATCTACCTTATGTGTAATGTATTGCACAGTTAGAGATGTGAGATTCCTCTTCACTTAATAGAATTATTGGCATAACTGGGTTAGAAAGGTAGGGCCATTTCTGAACTGCCATTTGGATGGCTCCACTTTCTAAGGGAAACAAATCTATTTTCTGAGGAAGAGAAGAAGGAAATTTTTTTAAAAAGAAAAATGTTTTATGTTTATTAGCTATTGTCTCTTGATATGAGTCAATATAGTTATGTGATAACAATTGCACGAAATTTATTTTTTTTTAACAGAAAAGCTTAACTCTGCCCCAAGTAGTCTGAGACTTAATTCAATAAACACTTATGTGTTTGGTCAACTTCAGACAAACTCAGACGTGTGTTACTACCCTGCTGAAAAAGTTTCCTGTCTTGAATTTCTAGATATTTTATTCATATCTTGTTTAGCAGCATTTCTAAAGCTGAAGGTTTCAGATCTCAAGGTTAGAATAGGCAGAATTTAGTCAATTTAGTCAAAAACAGTGCTTCACTGCAGTAGTCCAGACACCAGCTTGTAAATAGAGCAATGTTTTCTAAGATGTGAAGGCTCCAGTGGTACCTGGCCTCTGTCACATGCATGTTTCCCCTTTGTCAATGTATTTTTCACAAAATGTTTACTTAAGCCTTCAGGGTAATTAAGGCTTAAGTAATATCTATAGGATATTACACTTTCAAATTCTCATTGACTTTTTAAAATGTAAAAGAAAGGTCTGAATATACTCCTTTTTTATTTTTTCTGCTCTAAGAGAAGGAAGGCAACAGAAAACTAGGCAACAAAAGCTCCTAATTTCTTACCAGTGAAAAGAGTGTAGAAAAATCAAAACATGTTTTATGCAACACATTTGGCACACACACACCTCCATCCACCCAGATAACTTTAGAGGGTGTGGGGTTTTTTGCTGGTTACCTTCAGAGGCTGATTACCATTATCAAAGAGTTCAGCAGTCATGGTAAATAGATATTGTATTATTTCATTTTTTCTTTGAAATCTCACTGGGTCCTGAACTAACATCAAACTAATGATGAATTCATAGGAAGTAATGAAAAGCAATTTTGTAATTTATGAACAGAGAGCAGATCCATCCTTGAAGCATATGTACAAACACATGGCCATGCCCCAGTGCAAATTTCAAACAAACAGTACATTTCATAAGAAACAGTCAGTTTGCTCATTTCTAGAGAACTGGCAGCCACTTGGACTTGCTGAAAGATCCAAAAAACATAATTTAAGTACTGTATTTAAAGTTAATCTAGCTAACAAAAAAACAGGGATAAACTTTCCTAGATTAAAATTGTAACTTAGATGAAAATTGACAATAGAATTAGAACTTTAATGAAGTATGGTCTTCCCCACTGCTGAGGAAGTTAATTTGATGGTTAATGCCTTTCTTTTACAGATGGGTTCATTTGCTGATTTCCTCCAGTGCAACAGCACTACCTACACTGTTGGTAGTCAGCAATCAGGAAGGAGGTTGTTTTTTAAAAAACTCAATAAACAACAACAAAAAAATAAATCAATGAGATTGACACTTCTGAATCTCCCTCAGTGAGCAGTGGAAAGTTTTAAGGAGAAAGGCTGGAACTTGAGAAACTACTTCCCTAAGGCAGATGGAAATGAATCTACAATTCTCTACGGGTGCACAGTAGCCTGCCTGGTGGGAAGCCACAGGGGTAAATGGGGTCTATCAGTGAAGTACACTCAACCCATTGGAGTAAGACCAGCACAGTTTGGAGGACATGAGGAATAAAGAGGAGGACAGTCACAAATTGTTTGGTTTTTTCCAAACCAGCCCAGCCATGACCTGCCCATTACTATATTCTTCCAGTCATTCTATGCAGACCCTTACATTGCATTCAACAAAGCTGTGACCCAGCCCTTAGCTCTCTCTTGGCAGTGATCAAACCAATAACACAGCAAATCCATTACTGAGTCAACAATGTAAATGGATTTTTCACTGTATTAATTGCCTGGCTATTGTCTGTGTCCTATTTTATGTTACTTCAATCATCTTCAGGCCATGAAGCTCCAATGTGCTTAGCTGCTTATTTCCCTGCCAATGAAGGCACAGAGTTTATTAATATCTCTGTGAATTGCATTGGATTTTGGACCGTTTTCCATGCTATATTATTTATTGTGCATAGGGTGAATAGGAACCTACTGGAATGGAGTTCCAGTGTTTTAACAACAGCAGCTGAGAAGAATTTAGGCTTTTTACAGATGGTAAAATATATGTTTTCTATGTTTTTTTAAAATTATTATTATTTGAACAAAACAAAGGGAAGATTGAGAGGAAAAACTAAAAATGAGAAAGAGAAAGACTTTTATTAGAGTCTTATGAAAACAGTTTGCCATGCATATTTTGTTTCAAAATATATTAACCGTAGTCTACCAAGATCAGATCAAACTACAGCATAAAAAGAGTGCATTTGTTTTCTCTGTACTAGGCAAGATTATTCATATTTGTTGTTTCATCAGACATTGTTAATATAATAAATTGCACATGTTATACTAACTGGCCTTTGCCAAGATTCCTAAATTAGTCTTCAAAGAAATATCTAAATGATCTTCCACTATAAAGGGAAGAAAATGCTGAATGTACAGTGCATTAAAAATAACAGTGGCATTATAAATGTCTTCATGCACATTCATTTTTGTTAGTCCAGTCTGCCCATAGGCCTTCCACTGGCAGGGCTCTGTAGAGCTAACCTAGACCAATGGTGATGTGTTTGTCCAGGTAGTCCTTGTTTTAAGTAATCTCACCACTTTGATCAGATGCAAAAGTACCAATCTAAAATGAATGGTGGCAGAACAAACTTTAGAGAACAAAGGCCTGACAGATGGGCAGGTGCTGAGAAATATTAGACTGCTGTTGTAAAGTTAACCCCCCTTACACAATGATGAAAGAAAAACTGTATGTGTCACTGAAGGTGATGATAATAAAACCTAATGAAAGTAATAATTAATTCCCATTGTATGTCTGCAACAGACTTTTCTCTGGCTCAAGCCAAATCATCTACAATTTCAGATTATTCCTGAACACAGGTGCTTTTTTTGAGGCAAGAATAACAATTTGCACTTTTTCTATATGTATTTCTATGTTTAGTATTAACAGAATTTATTAAAGCTGGTTTATAAGTGAGAAGAAATTCAATGCTCCTATTCATGTTTGCTAGTAGATTTACCTTGGGTGACTGAAACAGTTCTTCTACCTGCCATACTTTCCAATCTTCCTAAAGAGTTATTGTCCTGTCACAAGGCATGAATTTAGCCCAAAGCTACCACAATTCACAGCTTAGTTTACAGCCAAAACTGGTGGCCATGTCTGAATGGAGAGTTTCATATTCACACCTTGAATATGCCATGCTCAGCAATCCTTGCTTCACCAGCACCTATTTATATAATTAATAAAGTTATATTAAAATGGGGAGTTGGACTAGATGATCTTCTAGGTCCCTTCCAATCCCTAACATTCTGATATTATGTCTATGGATAATACATTTACAAAACACACTTCTGTGATTTAGCTGCTTAAGTGACATGGATAGGAGCCTTCTCCATAAGAGTAGGAATCATTGCACCTTGCAACCAAGACTTGTGAAAAGTTAAACTTGGGCTCTTAATTGTTCAAGTATCCTTTATCATCAGTGGTGAGGTGGGGAGAGGCACATCTTGTCAGACAGAGAATCTTCAGAAGTAGACATCTAAGAGAAATGGTGTGAATGAAAATCATGAGATACTAGTCTCTAACTTGATAATGTCTTCACCTAACCAAGGTGATCTGTTGAGCCCACATATCTGACTGCTAGGTTTTTAAAGCAATTAAAACAAACATGGAGGATTTTAATACTTTCAGTGAAGCTAAAAATATCAGCAATACTTTGAGCATAACTGTAAACTCTTAGACTACAGTACTGAATAATAATAATAAAACCAGGAAATATTGCTAGGCATTAATACTTGAACATCTGTACCAAGGGATGAATATTTTTGTCCCAGGCATGATTTTGTCCTCTGCCAGCATCTTCTCAGAGAATTCCAAAACACAGCTGAAAAAGTATTTTTTTCAACTGTTGTATTCAAGAGTACAGATGCAGACCCTGATATTCCATCTGGTCTCAGTGCCAGGGAGTGGCCCCAGGCACATTTAAATTTGTAATTGCCTTAGAGCAACGGAGAGAAAGCGTTGAGCAGTACTGGGATTGACTATAAATGGACATATGCTGGAGTATTACATCCAGTTCTTGTTTCCTCGTTTCACAGAAGAGGTAGAATATTGGATGGGATGTGGAGAAGAGCCACAGACATTATGGGAAACCTTGGAAAGGGGCCTTGCAGTAAGAGATAAAAGGGGTTCAGTCTGTTGAGTTTAATATAAACATCTAGCGATGATTTCAGTGATTACAATGTGTGAGTATCACCACAGGGAGAAAACACTGCACGGTAACAGCAGCACTGTCATCTCACAAAAAGAAGGCATAATGAGAGGTGATAGCTGGAAGCAAAAGACAGATAAATTCAGGCAAGAATCAAACCACACATTTTTAAGAGTGAGGGTGATAACCGTTGGACTGCACTGCCAAAGGAAGTGATGGATTCTCCAACTACTGATGGCTTCAGATCTAGACTGAATGCCTTTCTAAAAGATAAGCCTTAGCCAAGCACAAATTGCTGGACTTGACACAAGGCTAACTGGGTTAAATTAATTGGCTTGTGTCATTCAGGAAGTCGGACTAAATAATCTAAGGACCTTTTCTGGCTTTAAACAAATCTATGGATCTATAAAGCGCAACTGTGTAACTGTGAGTTCTAGTCCAAGAATAACACATTTTGATAAAATAAGATTTCCATAGTCCAGTGCTACAGTGGTTGGACAGAATTCCAAGAGATCATACTATAGCTATGAAACTCAAAAATAAATCATGATGACATGGTGATATTAATAACAATACCGATTCTCCATGTGTTTACAGGGTCAGTCAATAGAAATTGCAGTGAAGTCAGTGAGATGTTAGTACTTTAAAATCAGTATGAGAAAATATGCTTCAGTTTTCCAGAACAGTCTCTGAGTGTCATGGAAGAAAATTCAAAAATCACATCTATTCTGTTAACACTTGAGGGACAAAGGGGGCATTTTTGGCTGTGCTTATTCCACTCAATTAAGGAGTGAGAAGGTGCCAGCCCAGGCACTGAAATTCAATAATCTGCACTGTTTAATACTTAAGGCAATTCTTGGCACAGTTTTGGCTCTGGCCAGCTAATGCTTTTTGAATCAACTCTGCATCATATGCAAGTCTGCAAGGGTCAAGGAAACTCCTAGCAAGTAGTTTGGATGTACCTGTGCCTTCTGGTGGAGAACAGAACATGGTAACGTGAACGCATGAACACTGCCCGATATTACTGTGGTTCAGGAAACAGAACCTAGCATTTAAATGATTAGAAATACAGATGCAGCCAGTGAGTTTTAAGTGTTGCCTGCTCTGCAGGTAAAGAGCTAAGCTCTCAATTCCTTCCTTATCTCTGTTACAAAATTATCTGCACTGTATATATTTTAATTTCACATATGAACTATATTGATCTACCTCTGAAGAAAATCACCTTCAAACTGTTCAACTGTCCTTAAAATAAAAAAGTGATCTTCCAAAAAGGACAACTGCAAATTGAACCATATCATTATAAAGATGGATTGTTGATGATGCAACCTTTTGGTCTATCAAGGCCAGACCCAATTAAAGAAGTGTGACTATCATGACCTTACAGGAGCAAACATTTATCATCAGAGCAAGGATACCAATCTAGGGATGGATGTCCAATGGTCTACTCCCATCTTAGCTCCCAGGCTACATGTAAGTGTTGAATTCAATGTGCTACAAGCCCAAGTAGAACTGGAGTGAATGAAACCATGAAGAGAATTAATAGGAAACATCAGTCTTGCTCTGAGTAAGGAAAATGCTTAATAAAGGTAAAGGCACGATGAATTTGGAATATTCTTTTCCGTGATGCTGTTCTAATTTTAAATGGTCTATTGTACTGTGCTGTTGATAGCCTTGTGTGAGCCATCTAAGGTTCAGCCAGCTCAGCTGCATGATCAGTAAAGAGACAATGCTACCACACACAGGGTTATTTGGATTAGTGAATACCATACACGAGTACATCATCTGCCAGATGGCATCGGAAGAAAGCTGCAACTCTCTCACTTTCCTTTCCACAGCAGCAAACAATGTTCCGTGTTTAAAATAAACTCTTCCAGATGAGTAAAAGATAAACTTTGTGGTGCTTTTTTTTTTTTGTTCTTCTCTTTGACTTCAGCTTTTTCTTTAAAAAAAAACAACACACCAACACAAACCCAGAAGAGAAACCCACCTACTCTGACTGGTTAAATTAATGAAAAACCCCAGTTTAGACCACCACAGTACAAAGCTGTCCCTCTAGGCAGCATCAAAATTCCATGCTATTTACTGAACAAAAGGCAAAAATGAAATGCAATATTTTCACTCATCAACCTCTGTCAACAGAACCCTTAAAAATGAACACCTACCACATTAAGCCATTTCCTGTCATTTTATGTGTTTTCCACAGTGAAGAACTGTGCTGCTGTGTTGAAATATGGCTGGTTTCATATTTTCTGCAGTTTTAACCTTTTTTTTTTCTTTTTTTTTTTATAATAGTAAGTATTTAGAATTGAAAAAAAAAAAAAAGTCCAACACTTTGAAATAGAGGCTCAGGTTAACTCTCTTGCACCTAAAGCCAGCAGCTCATTATGTCTTACTCTATTCTGCTGTCTGATGATGCCAGTCTTAGCTATATTTTTGATACAATTAGTTCATAATATCACCTGGATAGTATGTAAAATGAGAAATTTTTATTTTTGAAATTTCCACGTAAAGCAAAATTTAATGGAAGAATGCATCCACAAGGCAGATTTTTGTTTTTCAGTATCTGCAGTGATGCATCTGATACACACTTAGGTCTCCATAGATTTATAGGAGAATATAAGGCAAATGGTGCTCTGGTCTTTTCCTCCTCCCAAGCATTTTCAAAGCCAGATGAAGTGTCAGACAACTAGAACTACCAACGACTTCAACTGAACCAGTAGAATTTTGGCCCTTCAGAGAAGTGAATCAGTTGCACTGCAGCACTTTTAACTAATATTAGCAACTAATATAACAACTAATATTGCTTGTTCCAAGGGCAGATGGGATTTGAAGAGTGGATGGTCATGAAGTGACTTTTGAGGACACAGGACACTGACCTAGTCTTGGGGAAGGTTGCAAGAGGACTTAGATAAACTGAAATAACATCACTGATCACCAAACTATAGTCTAGGTGACAAACTGAAAAACATCCCAATAACTGCAGAGATGGGCTGACATTTATTTGGGGAAAAAAACCACCTACATATCTGGGCAATGTTGCAGAATATAAAACATATACACAATACCACTATCATCATCTCCACCCCCATAATTTGTGAAGCATTTATTTTTTAATGCCGCATACACAGAAGTGCATAAAGCCTCTTTTAATCAAGCTTAAAAAAATCATCATTTGAGTGGCTGTAAGAGACCTGCTGCCCAAACCTAAAGCCAGGAGATCAGGATCAGCAAAACTATATAGATGTCTGACTCCCAATGCTTTTAGTGGGACAATGATTTCAGACTGCTTGCTTTGGCCATGAAGCAGATGGCAAGAAATGCTCAGTACCTTGCTAAAACAAATATTATAGATGCATGTGACACACTCCTGAAACTTTCATTACAAATAAACTATTGATTCTTCTGTATTCAAATTAAATAAGTTGATTTCACATTACCTGAAATGATCATCTGTAAATGTAGAAAGATTAGGGCTATCAACCTTGCTAGGTGGTCAGTGTGCTACCCTTCCCCCAAAAACCAATTAGGAAAGCACTTCTTTCTCCATGGTACGTAGGCCATCTGGAATTAATTAAATATTAAAATTAATTTCTCTGATCTGAATCCAGTTACGACAGGTGTGAGGCTGCTAGTGGTAGCTAAAAGGCTAAGTAAAAAGTCTAGAGGGAGGTTGTCATTTACTGTTATGAGAAATAGCAGCACCATTCTGGGACAGATCAAAAATAATAATTCAACTGAGAGGCCTCCTGGACCGTTTTGCAAGTCAATTACTCTCTAAGTGATTAGTTTGGAAAAAGTTATGTGAAAAAGGGAACAGGCCCCCCATTTTAAAATTATTTGTATGACTCTTGCAAGTTGTTTATTTTCTTTATAGCCTTAGGTGGAAAGAAATTAAGTGTGCTTGAAGTGGGAATTATCCACATTTTTCAGCAAAAGCATAATCACACCACACATTCACAGGGCTCAGGCTTTGAAGCCTGTGAAGCATTCACTTAGTAGGAAGCTTAAGAAAACCAGGCAACTGCTGAAGAAAGAGAGGAGAGTTTAAATACTTCTGCATCATGGAAAAACTGATCATTTATCTCATTAAGATTGAGAATTTTTACTGGAGAACCCCTGCTGGTTTTATAAGCTTGCCTGCTGCGTTGACTGTAGTAACTGAAAGAGCAGTGTTGTCCATTTGCCTGAGGATAGACGGTGGTCTTTCTATCAAGGTAAGGAAGGGAGAGTTTGTTGTTTTTGTTTTTGTTTGTTGGTTGATTTTTTTAATGTACATTAAGTCTCCCCTGACTTAAATAGATGAGTCACATAAAATAAATACATGCAACTTGCAGTGAACCTCAGTTTAATAGTTACATGTGTGCAGACAGAACTAGGGTTAATAGCTAGGACCTGGGAATGAGAATTAAAAGAAATAAATTAGAAAAAAAGAAATAAAATTCATACTTGACCTATCCATGATGGAAGTTGGTTATAGTGGCACTTTCAAAACCACCATAGCCAAAGATGAATAAATCATCCTGAAGCAGTTAAAAAATGTTCACCTTAAGACACTTAAAGTCTGTTTTCCTTGAGCATTACACAGAGAGGTTTCCTCCCCTTGGCTGTGCCTGTGCATTCTCCAGCTGCAAAAGCAGACTGTGGGTATGTCTGCCTGGATGCAGCTTTATGCAACTGAGCTCAAGCCCAATAAATCTGCTGCCAAGCCCAATGTCTCATCATGTACCAAAGCAGCACAGGTGGCAGGTGACACTCCTGTGCTGACAACCCCCTCTCCTCTCTCCTCAGCTCCTTGGTAGATCACTGCCAGCTCTTTCTGTCCATCTTTTAAAATTATTAATTTGCACCTTCACACGTGTCTGCACAACACACACACTCTCACATGCTGCTTTTAAAATAACCCTTTTAGAGTATGATTTGTCTGATCATTGAGAAATGGGGCCACTTGGAAACATTTCCACTCATTGCTGAGACTGGCCAAAGGCTCCAGTGGGGAAAGTCTGCAAACAAAGCTGATCACTGCTGTGGTCCCTCACCTCTCAGCTATGGCAGGGCAGTTCCCTGGGAAAAGCCAAAGGGCAGGGGTGATGTTCTCAGGAGTCACTGTGCACTGTACACATCCCAGTCAGATTTTAATCCACTGGGCACAGGCATAGAGTGCCGGCCCAACACTCCTGGGGGACCCAAAATCAAATGCTCAAATTCAAACAGTTCATATAAGACAGCTTTGGGAAAGAGTTGTCTGAAAACGTTTATCACAGACCTCAACCAGATCTTAAACTCATCTGTAGTCTCCTTGAATATCTGTAATGTACTTGCCAGCAGTGTGATCAGTGTCTGTTCTCACCAGTGCTGCATTTCCATGGGCATTACTTGCTAGCCCTGGTCACAGTCTGCCTCTTCCACCTTTATTTTCACAACATTTAGTCATCCATAGGAAATAAGTTTAATCTGAGGGTGGTGGTGTTCATGTGGTGGTGGTGTGTCTAGGGTGTGTCCTGACTTTGGCTGCATGCTCATAATACAAATTTGTTATACAATAGTAATATACAGAGCTTGACACATCTTTCTGGAGGCACTGTTACGGTGGGGTGAAGTGTGAAGATGATGATCTCTCCTTGGAACATCCTCTACCAGCTCCAAGATAAACAGCAGACAATTCTCAAATCTTACACATTATCTGAGCTTACTAAGATCCAGTAGAGCAGAGCAGAGCAGAGCAGACTTCCCTAAGCCAAAATGCTTGGTTCTAAGCTAGACTGTCACTATTACTGCTGTTGAAATAAAGGCTCTTCTTTGGTTTTGCACTTACATTTGTCCATAAATCTGTTGCTTCATGGTCTCCAGTTCCTAGATAGTACTAGAGTAACCCAAGCATCACATATACAAACACTAACACAGTTTCAAGAGTTATCACAGCTTTCTAGTCCTCTCTGGTGGAGGGTAAGGCTCAGGTCCACTCCACTGTGCTAAAGTTAAAATATGTGGAGTTGAATAAATGATCATAAAAAGAATATCAAGAGATTGGTTGGTTGATAAGTGCAGAACTTGTATGCATTTATAAGTAGGTAATAAGGATTTACTGAATACATATTACTGATACTTCTTCCCTTGAGTAATATTAGGTCACTCTATATCATTCTTTCATATTTATTCTATATATCTTAACTGCTAGAACATCTTATTACAGCAGAATAAAAGTCACTAATGGCAAAATGAACCCATCAGTCGTATGAATTAAAAAAAAATAATTCAGCACAACTTCACATAGTACCCATGTATTTATTTGGAGCCAATTTTATTTCTACCAGCTGTATACGACACACTTCCAGATGAACCTTCTGGTTTGAAACAAGGCTACTGTGTCAAGACTGCTGGCTTTTGCTTCATCTTCCATGCTGAAAGAATCAATGCTAAGTCTTTTCTTTTAAATATTTTTATTAAAGAATATTCAGTAAGCTGTACTAGACAGACTTATCTAATCTCATTATTGAGTTAAAGTGCCATCAGTCAAGCCACACACTGAAAAACATTCAGTTGAATCTGGTGGTCTTCTGAACTTAGTATGCACAAAATTCGTGACATGCAAAGCCCCACTGAGACCATAATACATTCATCAACTCAGTTTTTAATGAAACCCAAGGGGTCTGAATATCAAAAACCAGCAAGTTCAGCACACATGAAAATACAGTTTGCACAGCCAAGTGTATATACTCAGTGAATAGCAGCGACACCACTCTAAAATTCATTTTGTGCTTCACAGCTAAACTGTATATGGCTCAACACTTTTGTTCACTGAACCACAGGGCTGACAAAAAGAATCTTCAAATGGCACTCAGAGGCCTCAATGATTACAGTGTAAGGTTATCAGTGAAACAGTTTATTCCATTTTTTCATTGTGATGGCTTAAAAAAAACCCAACAATTTCATTATTATTTGTAGTAGGATCAATTTTCAGAACCTTTTCACAGAAGTGTTTCAATACCCTGAATTGTCCAGCACAATTACAAGTAGTGGAACATATAAAATACATATATATATATATATATATTGCAAAACAGTTTTGCTTTTTATTTGTAAAACATGAGTCTCCAAACAGATTTAACCAGAAATTTTATTCACACCCTCAGACTCCCATTTGGCTTCTTAGAATGCCTGTTGCCTATTAAATATTCTCCTTTATTTCAAAACAGTTCCATCATAAATCACTCCTCTCTAATATTGAGCAAAGTAATCTGTATTCCCACAGCATTAAAGTGAGAATCAAGACTGCTGCAAGAATGTGTTGTGCATCTATCTGCATCCTATTTTGCAGACACCCCCTGGCATTCACTTCAATAAGCCAACCATCACTTCACTGATATCCCACAACTTTCTTGCAACCAAATCATCCATGGCTTTGGGCAGGAGTTCCTCCTCTTTGCAGTCCCCAAAATATTTTCCTGACACACCTTCGACATCAGGAGAAGAGGCCAAATAAATAGAAGTCTGGGCTCCTTCCAGAGGTGTTTTGAAGAAAGCCCACGACACCAAGTTGAAGAGAGGCTTTGCCAGCAAAGGAATATTCACATATCTGCCTAGATTTGTTCTGACAATCCCTGGATGAAGTGAATTGACAGTGACTCCTGTGCCTTCCAGGCGACGGGCCAGCTCCCTGGCAAACAGAATGTTGGCCAGTTTACTCCGACTGTAACAAAAGCTTTTGTTATAACTCATTTCACTGTTCAAGTCTTCAAAGTTGATCTCTCCATACTTGTAAAGCTTTGAGGATACTACCACAATCCTGCTCGGAGCAGAATTTTTGAGGAGGCCCAAAAGAAGATTGGTGAGCAAGAAGTGACCCAAGTGGTTTACACCAAACTGCATCTCAAAACCATCCTCTGTCTTCATGTAGGGACACTGGAATATCCCTGCATTATTTATCAGAACATCCAGCCTCGGCTCTTCCTTAAACAGGAAATAAAAAAATCATTGTGTTATAATTGGCATAGAAACAATACTACTATGCTTAAAATTTCTCATCACTCCTTGCTAGAAATAATTATATTCAGTTTTCTGAACTGCAACTTTGATACTCTCTTAAAGCACTGCTGAAAAAACCCCCTAAACTCAACAACCACTGACCTGAGTACTTGACCCCAGCAGGATGAAAGTACATGAGGGCAGTCTGTATCTACTTTTAATGCAAAGAATACTATCATCTGCTTCTCTAGGAACACATTTTTTCTGTAGCAATCCAGTGATTATTTACCTTTGCAATGTGTTTTGTTTTCCTCTAAAAATGAACCTATTGCACTGCAAAAGCAGACACCTCAGGGATAGACAAGGGTTGTACTGTGCAAAATACTTGCACGTACAGAGCAAACAAGAGTGAGCTCACAGAGCTAAACTCATGGATGAGGAAAATAAATCAAATTGTAGATCCATCATCTCACTGAGGAGATGTCACACAAAACTTTGCAAAACTATGTTCTCCCTGTTATAAAATCACTGCACTTCTTTTTGCTGTTTGGTGACTACTACAGAGCAGAATTCATTATAGAAAAGTACATCATGATCCTAAATTGAGCAGGTTTCATGCAACAATTTGAGGCTAATAGGTGTACTCAAGAACTTAGGTTTGTCTACAGGACTGTTGCTTAAAACTTCTGTGACATGCTCAGGACATGCTATTTGATGGATCTGTATTCTGGTGCAAGTCAAGAGACCACAAAGACTTAAATGAGGTATGTTACATAGCACAGAATCAGGAAACATAATTAACGAAGAGAGTGGTATGGACACTTTAAATATATTATAAATACTTTAAAATCTTTAAATATATGAATAAATTCATCATGCACTTCATGCATCAATGTCTGCTCAAAAACTCAGGGGTCTCCAATTTACCCAAAACAGTAACTTTTTCCAAAAATAGATTCAAATAAATTGCCTAAATATGCTCTGAATTCAGCTGTTTCACCTACCTGTGAAAAACAGATTGTAAAAAATACCAAGGAAAACTTATGCTTGAGTGAATCACAAGCAAAAGTATTTAAAGAAAAAGCAATACTTGTTTTCTTGTTTCTGATTCTTTAAACCCAATGCACGGACTGTAAGGCAAGCTGAGATCACTTTGGGCCATTGTGATGATAAAAATAGAGAACTTCAAAATTAATTTAATCTTATTTGCCTTTTATTCGACTGCCATTAGCAACAAAGATACAAAGAAAGCAAACCCCAAATCTGTACTCAGAATTCAGTTAATGATGCTGGCATCTGATCACACAAATCATCAAGTAGTTCAACAGACTGATTTCTGTGGGACTTGAAGTTGCTCAGCATTTCACATAATTGGGTCCCCGAGGCATGATCCAAAGAGCATCAAACTCCCTCCACCCAAAGGGACATGATGGTTACTACCAGTAAACAAGGAAAGGACTGAAGAAGTACACACTGTAGATCTGTGATACTTTTTTCTTCTTCAGAAACATTGCTTTAGAAACTTTCTGTAGGAAAGGATAAAGGATTTATTTTGCAAGACTTAACACTTCAAGAATGAAGGATCCTATTTGTGCTATTTTTTGAGACTCCTGTATTATCTAGAGTCATGTGAGTGGTGCCAAGCAGGCAGTTATGACCACATGAAACAGCACAAAACATTCTTTTGACAGGCAATGCTGTTCCTTGTAGCTTCTGAGCTCAATTCCAATTTTCCATGGAGCCCTGCAACATTTCTAAATCTTTTAGTTTTTGCAAGGAAAAAAAGCAGTGAAAAGATGGAATCCCTTGCAGTTCTGGAAAGGAAAAATCCCACAATGAGTAAGGCAGTGGCAGCACATTATTTTCCTGTTATATTTTAGTCTCCAACTCAAACAAACACACACCAAAAAAAAAAAATCCAAACAAATGTCTCCAAAAACAAGTCACAGGTTAAAAAGAACATGAATATGGGCAGAATTGCTCCTGAATGTCCTACTTGACATCCCCTGTCATTGAGCTACTTTTGGAATTATTGAAAATGAAACTCAAGAGCATCAGTATCAGGAGCACTGTGCAGATACAGGCACTCTTCTCCTCCATCCATTTCTCACTCAAGTCACTTGTACTCTTTACCAATAAGGAGAGACTAATAAACTTACAGTTTGGAATACTGTGTATAATAAAAGAGATAATTTCTTTAAGAGCTAGGCAGTATGTTTATTTTCTGGTGTTTATTCTGCATATCACTTTGTGTAAGTATATTTTCCCAGAACACTGAAGCAAGATGAGACCTCATCACTGGATTCATATACATGAATGTATGTATGTACCTACACACAGCTCCACTACAGAACTTAAAACTTTGCTTCTTCCACAGGTACAAGCTTTAGAAAAGATATTTAATGCACTAAAGTCTCTCTCACAACAGCATCTGAGAATCTTTCAAATACTTAACAAGGAGTTGTCTGAATGGCAGCAGCAGAACTTATGAAGCCTGGTTTCCCATGACTTTGTGTCTCATGGCTTGAGTAGCTACACATGGTTGGATGAGAGACCCAACTTACACTTTTCATGTTAATAGACTATTGCTTCCAATGGTACCTCCCTTTGCTCTCTGGTGTCTAACAATGCAGATAAACTCATCTAGTGACATTTCTGTCAGGTGCATCAACTGGATAACCCTACTCTTCTTAAACACAGGTTTTCAGGAAATCTGCAGAAACTTTATGTTTTGAAAAATGTCTATCTACTAAACTCTGCTAGTACTGGCTGTGAAATTTAAAATGGGAGGTGTGGGACCAGTCTGGGGAGATGGCAGGATGATGACTGGAGATGTGAGCAGCACACTCATGAACTTGTTTACTTCCTTGGAGGCAAGGCTGGGTGGTAACATTGATTTAAAGCATCAAAGGCAGTTTACTGTAGTCGAAAGAAGGGAAAGGAAGACAAGTAATTTATACAGAAAAAAAGTGTTTCTTTTCAGAATAAAAAGGTACTAAACCAGCTTGTATTATTATACATACAGTACATAACAGAATTGCCTAAATAAGCTCTGAATTCAGCTCTTTCACCTACCTGTGAAAAAAAAGATTGTAAAAATACCAAGGAAAACTTATGCTTGAGCGAATCACAAGCAAAAGTATTTGCTTCAAGATGCTAATTTAAAATGAGGCAAATTTACTTCTGCCCTCCCTCCCAACACTGTGTTGAGCTCAGCAGCACCCCGCAGCCCCAGATCGGACGGGCGGAGGGAGGCAGAATTTCTGTAACGCGGAGCCCCGCGGCCGCCGCCACCATCGCTCTGTGAGCGTCCAGCTGCCTCGGGGCGGCCTCGGCCCCCGGGCGGGTAACGCTGCCCCGCAGCTGCCGCTCTGCCCCGCGGAGCAGCCAGGCCCCACGGGCCCCGCGTCCCCCGCCGCCGTCCCGGCCGTACCTGGAGGACGCGGTGGCAGAAGGCGCGGACGGAGCGGCGCGAGGCCAGGTCCAGCCCCCGGCCCACCAGCTCGCCGCCGCCCTCCGCCTCAGCCCGCTCGCCCACCTCGCC